>OX418220.1:14614580-14799548 GCA_948455865.1 Conomelus anceps
TGGTCTTTATTTTATTCTTGGTCTGTCTGACTGCAACGATTGACGCTGGTTGCGGTGATGGGTGGTGTAAGAGGGGGGGGGGTTAAATGGAAAGGGGGGCAGGAGGGCAAATCCAGATTAATACTAGACGTTCTATTGCATCTAGATGAAATGAATACCTTCATCTCGAGGCTTTGCGCTGACGAAGAGCAGGAATCTTCGTTCCAAGGATGAGGATGAATGCAGGATAGTAATAATAATAATATTCAATTTAGAATTTGCATCTTTATCTAGATGTAGCGGCGTTGAATTCTGCTGCAATTGTGTTGATGGAATATAGCAGCCATCCAGTAGCAAGAAATAGGGATAATATCCTCTCTCACTCCCACTCCTTCAATGCAGCTATTACCATCCTTGTCTAGCGCACACATTATGCATTGATATTCATCTCAACCTAAGCAACAAACCTCTGATTCAAATCTATGTACGATCTGAATCAAAAGCAGAAAATATGATATCTTATATCTTTCTATCATCACAAACCATCCCACATGCTCATTATAAAGACTGTCATTAACACCCGTCACCATAGAATTGCATCATAACTTCAATATGCACCATAATAATCTTTGCCATCAAAGACTGTTGCTGGTACGACATCATTAACCGAGATAAAATTATAGACATGTTTGGCATGTCTCGCCATTGAATTACCTCATTCCATACATGTTTCAAATTAATGGTTTTCACAGAGATTAAAGGCCAATAATGATGATAGAATGGAAATTTTCAGAGACGTTTTCAATGCGTCAAAGTGGGAAATTAGTTTTCTTTCAATGATTTTCCGTACCTAATTACTATCTTTGAAGTAGGAGGAGGAGGAGAGGAGGAGGAGGAGGAGAAGGAGAAGAAGAGGAGGAGGAGAAGGAGGAAGATGATGAAGAGGAAAAGAGGAAGAGGAGGAGGAGGAGGAGGAAGATGAAGAAGAGGAAAAAGGGGATGAGGAGGAGGAGGAAGATGATGAAGAGGAAAAAGGGGATGAGGAGGAGGAGGAGGAAGATGATGAAGAGGAAAAGGGGAAGAGGAGGAGGAGAAGGAGGAAGATGATGAAGAGGAAAAGGGGAAGAGGAGGAGGAGGAAGATGATGAAGAGGAAAAAGGGGATGAGGAGGAGGAGGAGGAGGAAGATGATGAAGAGGAAAAGGGGAAGAGGAGGAGGAAAAGGAGGAAGAGGAAAAGGGGAAGGAGAGGAGGGAGGGAGGAGAAGGAGGAAGATGATGGAGAGGAAAAAGGGGATGAGGAGGGAGGAGGATGATGATGAAGAGGAAAAAAGGGAGATGAGGAGGAGGAGGAGGAGATGATGAAGAGGAAAAGGGGAAGAGGAGGAGGAGAAGGAGAAGAGGAAAAGGGGAAGAGGAGGAGGAGGAGAAGGAGGAAGATGATGGAGAGGAAAAAGGGGATGAGGAGGAGGAGGATGATGATGAAGAGGAAAAAGGGGATGAGGAGGAGGAGGAAGATGATGAAGAGGAAAAGGGGAAGAGGAGGAGGAGGAAGATGATGAAGAGGAAAAAGGGGATGAGGAGGAGGAGGAAGATGATGAAGAGGAAAAAGGGGATGAGGAGGAGGAAGATGATGAAGAGGAAAAGGGGAAGAGGAGGAGGTGGAGGAAGATGATGAAGAGGAAAAAGGGGATGAGGAGGAGGAGGAGGAGGATGGGAAGGAGGGAGAAAAATAGTAGGAGGAGGGGAAGAGAAAGTAGGGGGAGGGCGAGAAGGGAGAGAGAGAAAGAATGATAGAGAAGAACATAAGTGGAATAGGAAAAGAAGGGATGAGAAAGATCAGGAAGAGAGAAAGGAAAAGGATAAGGGGGATATGAGAAGGGAGAGGAGGGAAAAGGATAGAGAAGAATATTATATTAGATAAGTATACTCATGTAAATTTCCAAGTTTTTTCCATGCGTGATTGAGAAACAATATTATTAAAAATGAATAATAAGGCTTGAAGTTGCCACAACCACATTTCTTGAAAACCGTGAGATACTAGTTTCGGCTGTTACACCATTATCAATCTCAAACAAAACAAGGTTTCAGTGTAACAACCAAAACTAGTATCTCACAGTTTTCAATAAATAAATATGGTTGTGACATCTTCAAGTCTTATTGTTTATTACGGATATCAGATTAGATAGATCAGATAGAGAGATTAGAGTAGGTAAGGAACAAAATAATAATTTTCATTCTCGTCTTCCGATGATTTTCCGTCTTGATTTTTATAAAGAAGAGGTAGAAAAAAGAAGATGAATAAGTAGAAAGATGAAAAGAAGGAAGTAGAAGAAAGATGATGAAGACGTAGGGGTAGAAGGGGGGAAGAGGTGGAGGAGGAGGAAGATATTGAAGATAATGAGGGGGAGAAGAGAAAATTACTAGGAATAATAAGAAGTCTCAGAAAATGAAGAGATAATGATAATGATTACATATTATAATGAAAAAGGAGAATAATCGTAGATGAAGGAACAATATAGGCAAAACACTATACAAGGTACACTTGTGTTCAATTTATTCAGCTGTCGATAAAGCTCCAATGAGCCGAGGTCAAATGCCAATTTTCAGCATTCAGATGCTAGCAATGCACTCAGGGGTCATGAGACATGTACACTTTAAGGCCTTGCGAGCAGAGGCGAGCATACACGAGCACACACGAGCATAGACGAGTTCGCAGTGCAACATTCAACGGTAAATTATATACAATTTTATTTAAATTACGGTTCATTAGTGCAATAAAAGCATGACGGAGCGTGTCATCTTGCAGACAGGCAGATGAGAAATAAATTATCAACAGGGCTCACACTTTATTATTTATGCCAATTAAGTACGCTGGCAGGGCAGGCGTGCATAGAACAGAACCTGTTTAGCCCAGCAACGGGCTAAACCCGAGACTGTGATGAAAGAAACCCGAATTAAGTGATGATTGAACTTGGTGAAAAGTTGAAAAAACCTGCGAAGTAATAATCTAGAAAAACGTTGACATGTTGCTAAAGTGGTAGGTGTGAGTTCATTAACTCGGAAGTCATGTCACTTACTAAAACGTCAGTGAGAAAGTATTGTAGATTTGGTGTAATGAAAAAAAGACAATAATAGTATAACTATGATATTATGAGAATGTATAAATAGTTGCCAAAAACAATCAGGAAGTATTGAATTGAATTGAATTTATTGCCACATAAAAAAAACAGAAACATTACAAATGTCATTGTACAAAATAAAACTAAATAATAATACACTTCTACATTATATTAATCTACATAACTACAAGATCTTTTGTATTAGTGATTACAATGTAATTATTATTATTACAATGTAATTATTCAATAAGTATTAAGTAATAAGCAATAATCAATAAGTATTTAATCAAATCCACAAGTATTTTAAATTATTATGTTAATGAATACTTTGAATAAGAATATTTTGATAAAATTAGTTGCCAGAAACCATCAGTAACTATGATGTTGAAGATCCATCTTGTTTCCACTAATATGTAATAAATGGAAGTCATCGAACGATGCTAACATCAGAGTGAAATGGCCGTCACGCCAAAACGTGAGTCATAATTTCCACTTAGAAGTGTTTCTTAAGTTTTTATCATCAATAAATAAGTATTTAATATTTATTAATCAATAAGCAATAAGCAATAAGTAATAATCTATAAGTATTTAATCAAATTAACAAGTATTTTAAATTATTAGGTTAATGAATATTTCGAATAAGAATATGTTGATATACGGTAATTAGTTGCCAGGAACAATCAGTAAGTATTCTATCAAATTAGTATTCAATAAGTATTAATCAATAAGTGATAAGCAATAATCAATAAGACTTTAATCAAATCAACAATTACTTTAAATTATTATGTTAATAATTAATATTTTGAATAAGGAATAATTGAATAGAAGGTGTCATCTTCCAAAATCCGGAGGTTCGGAACCCACCTAAAACTGTAGGTCCAACTCATCAATAACCATAATCCAACTCATTACCCACGCACAGGTTTCAGACCTATGAGGGCTTCATCCTCAGAAAAAAAATATATATCACTCCCACTTGAGGAATGGACCAAAGTGAATGTGAATGGTATCCTAAACGAATCCTCTTATTCCTATTGTACGGGAATGTATGATTTTGAATTCAAACAATTTATAAAACTATGAAGAGTATTCAAGTTTTTGCAATCTAATCATATCAATTGATATGCTAATTCGTTATGTCAACACAGAATCTAGATTACATTCATTAACTCAAATTTAAAGGCTAAATTCACAAATAATAACCACACACATTAACAAATAATTACAAAAGAATTCGATGCCATTTGTGTGGAACCAAATCGAAATTTACAAATAATTAACACACATATAATTACAAAAGAGTATGATGTCAAGGCTATACAGTATTTGAAATTAATTACCATAAATATCTAAGATTAATTAGTTATAGCTGCTAAACTTCTAGTAGCAAGCCAAAAATATACAAACTTCTCAAATACCCATTTCTACTGATGATATCGTTGAATACAGTAAGTGAATTGTTGGAATTTACTACATTGGAAAGATTGTGATGTCAAGATAAAGGGAATTTTGTAGAGATTTACAAGCATCTTTCTTCTTCACCTCTTTATCATCCTTCTTCTTATTCTTCCTCTGTTTATTCTCCGTTCTCTTTGTTTGACTGACTACTATTTTATTTTGATCAAAGATTACTACAAATATTTCAAGACTTGGAAGACCAAGAAATAAACAATCAATCAACACACCCAACTCCTTGACATTGTTTTGTCCAGAAGATACTGGATTAGTCACAAGATGAATTCAGATAAATGTAATCAAAATCAAAGCAATTTTGCCAACATGGTTTCTCAGTGCCAAGATTCTAAATTTTCATCAATCCACTTCATGACTGCATTTCACAGTTGCATTGCTGCACAAATGCATTCTCCACAAAAATGCATTCTAGTTATAGTGGACCTTGGTTAGCTAGTTTCCTTGTTTAAACAGATAAATAATCACCCAACAGAACATTTCACAACTGACAACAAAGATTCAGACTTCAAGGATTAATTTTATTCGTTTATTTTTGTAATTTGTATCTGTGAACATGGTTTGTTATAAATGTGTAATGGATTAATAAAATTTTTCTTATTCATCAGTTACAACTTGATAATGACGGAGTTAGATTAGATTAGATTACTTTATTCATGGTTAATTTACAACTTTTTTTTCAAATGTGCGCGTACATACAATATTTTAACATCACATAGAAAGTAGACCTGGTTGATACTATTTACATTTTGTTGGAAATATTAAAAGTGATCTAATGGGTAAAGCTAATGAAATGAAATTCTAAGTGATGCATTTACATGAAAAGGCGAAGTTTGGACAAAAATTAGTCCATTCGAGCACTTGACCTTATAAGGAGTTATGGGGATGGTGATTGGGATTAATAACTATGCTGGAGTACTTTTAAAATTCATCAGATGAAAGAGAATTAAAAAATATAACTGATAAAATGTATGTCTAAACCGATCAAATAAACAACCAACTATATAAAAAAGACCTGAAGAAACTAATCCATGTCTAATTATAAAATATAAAAAACCCAAAAAACGAAAATTGGTTAAACTCAATGAGCCACTATTTTGCCATAAATACTCACTGTTATAGATTCCATAAATTCAACCGTACAGATCCCATTCTCAATATAAGTATAGGACTCACCTGTAAAGAAAAAAATGAAAATTATAATTCATCCAATACTCTCCAAACATAATATTACGTAAGATAATATGAGCAGATATGATAGACAAATAAGTCTATGTATTTGCCTAATAAGTCTATACAAATGAAATTATTTTATGTTTCTATAATAATTATTATTGCAGTATATATCCAATTTACATCAATTAATATTCAATATAATTATCTAAAATTTATAATAGAATAATATTTAATTATTAAAATTCTATCGGATTTATTTTATTACAATGATAATTATAATGTAAAAACAGGACAAGAGTCTGCTTGTTCTCTGGTCATGAAGAATTCATAAATCGATTTTAATTTTCGTTGAGCAACGATTTAAAAAAAAATATATAAATCAATTCATTTAAACCCCATATACATTACTAAAAAATTTGAGAAAATATAAAAAAAAGATGAAAAAATTATTTATTTTTTATTTTTAAGAAATGTAAAAAATGTATTGATTTTTTAAAAAATGCAGTTTTTTTTAAATGCATCAATTATTGAATAAAATTATAACCGATCAAGGACTTTGACGTGACTAGAACCTAGTTCAAGAAAGTAAACTGAACATCAAAGACTCAAGTTTTCTAGTCCAAGTCCCGTATTTTCGAACTTACCTTGAGGTTTCCTTAAATCAAGGAACACTTGGAAAAAACCACTTGAAAGGCTTCTCAAGTCTTCCCTGAGTTGAGAAAAGACTAAGATTGGTTCATCAATACAGGACCCATCTCAGATCTCTTCAAACTTTGGGCTCAACCCGGAAAATCGAACTAGACCAACGAAGTGACTTCTGGGATCTGCCACGCTCATCACAGTTGCCCACTCTCCCCCATCTACACCAGTGCTGATCGAACGACTACTAATGACTGAAGCTGATGATGCTGATACAAGTGTCTGTCAAATTAAAACTTAGCTGCTTCAACCTGACAGGCAGTCCCGAGAGCCATATAGACAGCAGGACTCTTCAATATTTTTGCCTTAGAGAGGTCAATGAACCATATCTGATACGTTTAAAAAATACTTTGCTAAACTGCAGAGGAGTGAAGTTGTTATAGAGTGGAATAGAGAAAATTACAATTAATAATCAAAATTTGTTGTATTGATTAATTTATTCGTTTGATACAGAGGAAATCCTGAATTTTCAAGTAGTCTCGCACCTATGATTTTCGCACTTGAGGGAGAAAAAGAGGGAGAAGAGAAAGATATTTGATATTTATTTTTTACATCTTACGTTGCCAGGTCTAGTAAGACCTATGGCAAACACTAATAAATATAACCAAAAATATATATTACATTACATTAAAAGTAATTATAGTTGAAATAGAGTATAAAGATTAAACAGAAGAAAAAAAGATTTTCTAATGATAAAACATAACTCTTAAAGATAGATAGATTCAGATAGCTTTATTCGAGTAAAAGTACATATCATTCGACTTCTGACTATAACCTTACAATGAATGACATCACCTAAATTCATGGAAAGTGGATAAAAAATAGATACAAGACGATACGTTACTATTACACTGTTTTGTGAGTTAGATTACTAACATTAATAAAAATATTTGCATAATAAATGAATTTTAATATCAAGGTGACGCATTTACACAAAAAGGCGGAGTTAGGGCAAAATAGCCCTATCTTACACTCAACCTACAATAGAAAGAGAGAGAGAGAGTGTGTGAGAGTGTGAGAGGGGAGGAACAGAGATAATTTTATTTCTATTCCAGTAATGGTAGAGCTACCATTATATTTTTGTAAAAGTAATGAAACGAATTTCAAAAATGTATGAAACAAGATGTAGAAATACTACACATTGAGAAAGGATACTCAGAGCGCATTCACAACAACGCACACCTGAGAGCATTCTATTGAAAATAAAGGAGATTTAAAAAATGTCATTAGATTCCACAAAAAACTGGTTACACTCCACTGATTAGAAAGAGGAATTTGATTTTGAGTATACTCAATTGAATTTTTGTTTAGGATGAAACCCACATAGGTCTGAGACGATAGGTCTGCGTGGATAATGAGTTGGATGATTGTGATTGATGAGCTAGACCTACAGTTTTAGGTGGATTCCGAACCACCGGCAAGTGATTTTACAGCAGAAAACAGTGTCTTTTTTGCTGGTCAATCTAATCGGTCACCCTAAACTACCCCAGCATGACAGCTTGGTGGACAAATAGAAATATAAGATTAATGACTTAATAGAATTTAGCTAATAGTAGGCTAAAACTGAGTAGGCTTACAGATATATTACATTTTTTCAGCCCCCTTCCCCCCACCATATATATAAATATACGGCCTTCATATTCCGACTTCTCTCGGAATGCATGGATTCAGATGAACCTCTGTACAACAAAATTGGTTTTCCAGGTGGAAAATTCTTTCTAAAAAAGTTTTCGTTAATGAGAGGTCGTCTTGCTAAATGTTTTCAATGTCAAAGGAAACCATAAAAGTCTTAACATTGAGAATTTTGAAATTTGGTAGTTCGTTTCACAATAATTTGACTGTATTTCCTTTTTCCAATTCACAATGTAAATTTTTTCAAATTTAGAACGGCCATTGATAGCGAATCATCGGTTGATACAGTCATCACCTATCGATAATGTGTACAGAAAAAAAGTGAAAAAGAGTGAGGGGGTGTGTGGGGGGGGGAAAGAGATTATTTTATCTCTGTGATGGTAGAGCTATCATTATATTTTTGTAAAAGTACTAGTAAACAAGTTACTAGTAATGAAACGGTAGCTCTACCATCACAGGAATAAAATTATATATGTTTCCCCCCCTCACTTCCTCTTTATTTCTCTCCTTCTTCAAAAATGGCAGCGTCTGTCCGGCCTTGAGGCAACTGCATGATCAATGATACTATAAACCTTCAAATTAAGTTAGGTTATTATCTAAATTATATATCTATTCATTTTTATAATACTTTTTTTCGAATCCACAAAGTATGTTTAATATGCTTTCATTTTTTGTTTTAATGTATACACGTAAAAATTTTCAATTTTATTTTATCTCATTTAAATTGATTTATCTTACTTAGATAACCCATAATATACAATTTCATCCATATCAATGTAAACTAGTAGGACATGTGAGGTAAAAGGTTAAGTGTAAGAATGGCCTCAATGGCCAAGACTTTGCCTCTTTGTGTAATTCATCTCTCAGATCCAAGCTCTATTTTTATTTTTTTATTTTTTAAACAATCTCATCCATAAATTCCTGAGAGTTGCTAACATTAATAATAATTCTATCACTCATGTACATTGTAAATTTACACAAATTAAGTCATCTGAATCTGAATCCTATCTTTCTCCCTACACTACATCGTGACTACCCTTGGTGACTCACTACCTATCGTGGATTGCAGCAAAGACATGTATCTGTAGATGGCCAGGCCGTAATTATAATGCAGAGTATAAGAAAACGTGGATGAAGACGGTAGCCAAAAAAGTTCGACGAAATTTCAAGTTGTCTCGCACCTCCGGTTTTCGCACTTGAGGGAGAAAGGGTGGGAGTAGAGAGAGAGAGAGAGAGAGCGACAGAGAGCGAGCGAGAGAGTGTGTGAGAGTGAAGAAACTGTGATATAGTCTGCAAGAAAAGAAGTGGATGGAGGAGACTTGAGAAAACCATTACGAAGAGAGAAAGAGCGATGATGGAGAGGAGGCAGCGAGTGAGAAAGAAAAAGAAATGAGAGGAGATGGACCCGTTATGACCTTAAGGACGGGCAAGAAGACACCCACCAGAAGAGTGCAGACTCCCTCAGTTTAGTAACAGCAACAAGATACGTCTGACAGTCCCAGACAAGCAGCTGCATGAAGACATTCGCTTTTCTACCATCAAATTTCCGTTAATTAATTGGAAATTATTTTGGAGAACCTAAATGAGAATTTAATGAACATCGATGTGAATTAATTCCCATTCAAATCTCATGATATCTGCAGATGATGAATCATCTGGTAGAAGAGCTTAGGCCCATACATATTTATGAACCTATTTTGTAGGACGTATTTAAGAAGCTATTAGGACTCGGAAAGCATTCACTCGAAAGCCTTTCAAGTTTGATGTTGTTCACTGGTACATTTGAACATAAATTAATAACGAAATACTTTTGTAGTCAGATCTCAGATCCTCAGATGTGGACACTATGTTTGACCGTCATTTCGCATTGTTGTAATGTTTATTCAGACACGGTTTGAGGCCTTTTAAAGTCTGACTTGAGTTATAAAGCCTCAAGAAAGATTCATAAATAGGGGCCCAAAAGTCTATCCAGTAACAACTTCAATTGTTACAGTTTACAGTAAAAATTTTCAGTAAAATCTTTTCTGAGTTTATAAATTTTATGAACTCAATCATTGGAATGGACTACAAATAGTCCATTATAAATCAATGACTGATACAATCCCTTTTCTTAATCAATGAGACTGTTGCTGTGATTCCCCTCAGCACAAAAGTCGTGAAAGAGAGAAGTGCAAACATATTTTTTTAAATGATCAAAGGAAAATTGAACAACTAGAATAATTTTCACATAGTTCAAAAGCTGTGATAATTTTAATTGAACGTATCCAATTCTGCAATTTATCAAATTAAATAATTCATTTTTTTTTTTTTTTGAGGATGAAGCCCACATAGGTCTGAGACCTGTGCGTGGGTAATGAGTTGAATGATGGTGATTTATGAGTTGGACCTACAGTTTTAGGTGGGTTCCGAACCACCGGGAAGTGATTTTCAGCAGAGAACAGTGTCTTTCTTCAACACTCAAATCCAATTACTGTATTTCATAATTTATATATTCAAACATAATTGAATTTTATTATAAATCGATTAGGATCTAATCTCCAAGCTTTGTTCATTCAATATTATTGTCATTATTCTTAAAATTACATTATTATTTAATTCTGCTGTTTGAGATAATTCAAGTAACTTACGTATGGAATAGTCTCACTATTCCAAAATATTTCATATATTTATTGGATAGTTAGGTATCATCAAAGATAATTATAATAAAATTACATCATAATTTTCTATGGTATCATGATTCTGATACAGTACCTTTTCTTAATTAATAGTTGTTGACTCCTCTCAGCACACCGTAAAAGAGAGAAGTACAAACATATTTTTTCGTTTGTAACGCTGTAATTCACAAACTTGATTTCAAGAATAAATAACTCAAACATTGTAAATTGCATTACTACATTATTACTTCACATTACTACATTGTAAATTATTAGTTAGTTGATTTTTTTAGTTGAACTTAACATTCCCATACGCTATCACTAAATAATTTAGATCTAGATTTTAAATGGTGTAAAGTAAAAATGTTGATTTCAGGAATAAATAATTCAAATAATGTGCATTATAAGTTACTATAGATAGTTGATTTTCAACATAGTTGATGTTGCACTCAACATCCCTATTGGCTATCACTATTTTAAACGCTGTAAAATAAAATACAAACGTTGATTTCAAGAATCAATAGTCAAATAATGTTCATTATAAATTACTACATTTGGTTACACTCTACGCTATCACACAAGCATCTCATTGTTTTCTATAGCAACGAAAAGTTTTTTTTTTGCTGATGATGCCCGCAAGAGTCCGTGACTTGTGCGTGGGTAATGAAGTGAATGATTACACATAAATGCCTGACGGTGGAGCGGGATTCGAACCCACGACCACTTAAACGACAGCAAGCTGAAGTTGTGACGCCCCAACCAACTACTGCGCTATACGGCCCGCCTTTAATTTTATAAACTATTTTCAACTGTTTTTCGTGGTTCGTTTCCAGTGAACTTTTAAATTGATAGACGTTAAGTGAAAAAAAAATTGTTATTTTTCGAGTTAAGTTTTTTAGCAAATCTAAATTTTTAGTCTGTGTTTTAACTTCAATGTTTGGAACAATGTAACACATTCAGAATTTGTGAAGAGAGCAGTTTTGGACTTGAGACTGTTGCTCCTTTACATTCATTGTAATTTTTTCACAATTAAATGATTTAGATGTATATTAGAAACGTCGTATATTACGTTGTATATTAGTAAAAAAGACGATTTCGAGAATGGATAATTGCAATGTACAATAATTCACTTATCTTTGTAGTGGCAAAGGTGATATTGTGGAAGGTATCCATAATGAATAATTAAACGAAATTGTCACAACCACATTTATTAAAAAATATTGAGAAACTAGTTTCGGTTGTTATATCATTATCAATCTCCATCAAAAATCAAAATCTCAATCAGAGTTTTATTGAGATTAGTTAGATAGATAGATTTATTGATCAAAGGTATTGCTAGATCTGATAAGACCCATTGCATACATTGCTGTTGACATATAACAACTGTACACATATAACATAATAAGAAAAAGAGCAATAATATATCTGATACTGTCAGATTGATAATGGTATAACAACCGAAACTAGTTTCTCAATATTGTTTAATAAATGTGGTTGTGACAATTTCGTCTAATTATTCATAATTCAGTTACATTTGTTAGTTACAAATCCCTATACGATATCACTATATCGATAGTGAAAACTATATCACTATGATAAACTATAAAACTATATCGATATCACGATTTAGATGTACTGGCCTTTATGATTTATTTTCAAATCAAATCAAATTTATTCACCAATTTTCAACATTGTTACAACGAAAAATTTATAACTTTTATAAGATAATTGGCGTGGCTAGAAAAATAAATTGAAAAATTTGAAGAATTTGAAAAACGAACTCTACTAGAATAGTTCTCAAATTGGGTTTGTTTCTCAAACATCCCTATACGATATCACTAAATGATTTAGATGTACTGGCCTTTATGACTTATTTGAAAAACGGACTCTACTAGAATAGTTCTCAAATTGGGTTGACACCATGATAATAGGGCAATGAGGAAAGCGGAGTAATGGAGAGGTTTTGCGAGCGAGAAAAATGCGTCCTACGTCAACCATCATTGAAAGACATCGGCGATGATTCGCCGCGAGAGAAAAGAGCAGAAATTAACTCCTAACGGACGGCCACGCTTTATTTTTACCAGCAGTCAAAGAGCTATACTTTAAGCCCAGTGTAAGCCGGTAGTAAGTCACTTGAAAGCTATAATATCGTTTGAATGGCGGGGTGGGGGACATCAATTATTGTTCTAAGATAATATTTTTATTGGGTGAGGAGTGGAGTTGACTGGTGAATAAATTAAGAGGAAACATTGCATTATTTACCGGTTAATGGTGGATTCTTTGGATCGGTATTAGAGACGCCCCTCTCACTCGGAGGCCGGCCTGCTCTTACAACGATTTTTATCATTTATTTATAACCGGCACCCTGTTCCGAGCCTGTCGGAATATCGACGGACTCGATCCATAGTGATAAATGATTTAGACGGTTGTGGAAGTTGTAAGAATCCTCGGCGGCACGACTTCCTCCTCGTCTAGCACCTCGACAGGACGTCCAGGGAGGGTGACGCTGCCCGCCGGAGTGCATGCACGTGTTTGCAGGATGCAACTGTTCAGGTCGGGTCATTGTCCCGTGACCCGCTCACTCTGTAGCTCTCAGCCTCCGCAGAGGTCCTTCCACTTCACTACATCTCTTCCTCTTCGTCGTCCTCTTCCTCCTCCTTACTTCTTCCCCAACACCTTACTTCTTCTACTCATTCTTCTCACTTTTTTCATCTTCTTTTACTTTTTTTCTTCACCTCTTACTTTCTTTTCCTTCGCTTTTTCTTCTTTTTACAAAGTTTCGGACAATTTCTCATCCACACGTGATCCCAGACTTATGTGAAATTTGTTTAGTTTAAAAATAAAAGATATAGCCTACACCAACTAATAAGGATTATGATACAATTATTTGTATCTGGTAAGCGCAGTTTGCGCTTAAATTATGCCCATAAATTATGATGGTAGTGTTTGAAAGTAATTTAGAACAGTTTCCAGCGCTTCTACGGTGGCATTAATCATTTTTATAGTTGATTTTGGCATAAACTAAAAACAAATCTCCTCTTGAATGGTGCTAGATTGAATTTTACTCGTTTTATTTGTAGAAATTTGGAAAAAATTCACGAAAATGAAACTCATCGTCAAATAATGAAAGTATGACAGCATGTCATCTGGTAGCGCAGTTAGTTAGAGCGCTTGTCTGAGATAAGATAAGGCTCTAGCAGGATTCGTTTCCTGCAACCTTGGGTTCGAATCCCATTCAGCCATGGATGCTTCTCATCATTCACCCATTCACCTCATTATCAACGCACAAGACTTCATTCTAATGTGGGCATCATCAGCAATACAAAAAAATAATAAAATAAAAATTTCGGCGGTTACAAAGTTTTCAATCTCACCTGCATGTTTACGGAGCCACCTCCGTAAAGTGATATTATCACTCTTTTCAAGAAATTTGTTCAATTTGTTCAGGAAATTATGTTAACCAATTTCAAGAGATTGAATGTAGACTATATCGAGTGCTTTTGATTTTTGATCTGAATAACATAATTTACTTTGAAACTTGTGAAGATTTTCAAAGAATTTCATTGAGCCAAAGTTAAAAGAGACTATCCATATAACATTTATGATTCATGATTTCAGAAATTAAATTCTGAAACCCTTACTGTACTAAAATTTGAATAAATAAGGTGGAAATTATAGGATGCATAAGCATAAATAGAAATGGACAACATTCATTTCTACTGGAAAACAAGTGATGGACCTAACTGGAATCAATTTCAACAGAAATTATATTTTTAAAAAGAAGAAGGTTTTCAACTAAGCTTAGAGATTTTTGTGAATGTAACACATTATCTTTGCAACTTCATTAGTAGGCTTATGATGTCGAAAACAACACAATGTTTTCCTATTAAATAATACTCTGTTCTGTTTTTTGTGTCCAGTATAATAAATGTTCCAGGAAATTAAAACTATAACTGTTCGTCCAAAAACGCAGCTGATACGAGTGTCAGCTAATAGAGTATAATTTAGATAAGACCACAAATATACTGATAAAAAAACGTCTGCTTGTCTCAAGGACAAATGAAAATGTAATAATAACAACAACAAACTACAGCGAGTGTATTTTGGACTGCGCAGACAGCGGGCTGTGGCTAGACTGTCGGTCAGACAGTTACAAACACTAAAAAAACCGTCTGGCCCACTGGTAAATACATACGTAATCCGGCGTTCTTTATCTCCCGCTATTTCAGGCCAATTACTGACTGAGTACGGCCCTAATAAGGCTAAAGCGAATCAACTTCAGACAAGACGTCTGCACTGACTTGAGTATACTTATATGACAAATATAATCTACAGGTTTTTAAGATAGCTTCAAGAGGAGAGTTTGAGTCAATTTTGTTTGAAATCGACGCAAAAACAGCTTGTGGGGGTCAATTTTGGGGGATAATCTTCTTTGTATTAGGACTCGATGTAAATATGATACAAGGTTTTTCAAATAAATAGTACAGGATTTATTGAATAAATAAAAAGGACTTTTGGATAAATAATATATTATATTTAAATATATAATACACTACACTATTATTGATTACTAAAAATAGAATCTGAAATAAATGGTCCAGAAAAATAATAGTGTATAGTAGATATTCATCATGTAATCAATGTTGAAACAATATTTATTAGAGAACATGAGATAATTTAATATAAGCATTCATGCTACACTTAATCTCAATCAAACTGAATCTGAAAAACAGAGTAGATTTATATATCCTACATGGAAGAATGCTATTGGCTTGTAGCCTGATAGGCAAAAATTTGGATGTATGTCATTGGCTGATGGCTGAGACTTGACTAGAGTAGTTCCATCTGTAACTAAAGGGTGTGTCTAGTCTCTGCCATCAGCCAATGACAGGCCTTCAACGTACCGCCTACCAGAGGCACAAGCCCCACCCACTAGTAACAACTCTAGTCGAGACTCAGCCATCAGCCAATGACAGGCCTCCATATTAATTTGGCCAGAGACCTCGGCTGTATTTCAGCTTTTGTTGTTTATTAGTTCATTTAATTTATTAGTTTTTATGTTTTAGTTTTATTGAGAATGACGTAACTTGCATAAATTAGAAAGAGAATATCAGATACAATATTGAAGACAAAAAATCTAGTTTCGGTCTTTTTTACTCTTAACAAACTTACAAGTGACAGGTCATGGCAAGTATGTGACCACCCAAATTTGAATTGGTCACTTATTTAATGGCCTATTGCCTATTGTTTTCTTATAATAGTTCAATTGTTTTCTTATGTTAGTAATATTGTTTAAATTGTTTTCTTATACTGTTACTATTGTTTTCTTATAATGTTTTTATTGTTTCTTATACACTGTTTCTATTGTTTTCTTTTATTGTTTATATTGTTGATGCATACGGCTTGCTACTTTGATCAGCTCCATCTCACCCTATTCACGGCTGATACTGCATACAAATTTCGCACTATACTTAGTAGCCTATCTGTCAAAAATGACCGTCTAAACCCTCGTGTGTTAAGTCTAGCGGCCTAATGTAACCTGATAGTTGGAAGGTCGAAGCTATCGTTAATTGCCTGCCGGAAACACGACGCAGGCGGGGCGGGCCGGCCGGTCGGCAATTAAGGTTCAGTAAGGTGATTCAGGTATAATGGTTACATCAGCCGTCGTCATTAGCCACCTCAATCAACACAACACTAGATACTGCCCAACACGCCATTTAGATAATTTTTTATGAGGCTACAAAAATAAATTGTTGGCTCTGATAGCATGTTGTGATTTTGGGGTCCTCATTTATTTATTATATACAGACTATATGAGACTATATATATAGACTATTCAACAAAATTTTTTGCAAATATATCTATGGGTACAACGAGAGGAAGAATGGGAATTTATCAGTGATAAAATAAAGTGATAAAAGTGGCTCTAGTCATAGGAACGAGGAAGATTTCATCAAGTAAAAGCATAACTCATAAACAAGCGTCTCTTGATGCTGTCCTCTTCCGACGAAACTCTAGAGTTTTATGTGACAAAAATGAGCAACAAGACGAAGGAGGAGGAGGAAACTATTGCCAAAAATCTAGCCTAAAAAGCAGCTTCCGAAACAGAACGAAATTTGGTGAATTTTTCTCTAAAGGAGAAAATGTTAAAGCAATTTGTTAAACCTGATAAATAAGCAGTTTAATTCATTGAAAATATCACAACTCATTGAATTGCCAAACAAAATATATTTCAATCCAGTTTGGCCTGAAGTGAGTAAAAATACCATTTGTTCTCAATTAAAATAGACTGCAAGTCGTTGAATGTACCATAAAAAGTTAATATTAACAACGCAGATCGTTATGGTACAAGAAATGCAGGAATTTAACCAGAATAAATGTGTCCACGAATAAACTGATTCGTAGCGATTGAATAATAATGCATTCAATTGCACAAAACAGACATTCAAAGGGGAATGAACAGTGCAAGTAAAAATAGAAAGTCGACAAATGAATTACGGTCAAAACGGTATTTCGGAATTCTTGTACGAGAGAAAGAGAGAGTCAGAATGAGAAAATTCCGCAGTGGCCACACGATTTTAAAAGGCCAGTCAAAAATAATGGAAATTTTTGTGTTGTGCTATAAAGCTTCCAAGTAAACTCTTAAATGCCGTCAATTTGGAGTCTGTCCAGATATTGCTGCGTGTCCAAAATGTGGAAGCTTATGATACGAACCAGATCAGGGAATGGCATTTTATGATATCAGACGCATAATTCTGACATAAATAACTTTTGTTACACTTCTTGTTGATTGGTTTATTACACAGTTTAGATTAGATGGGTTTCTGTTTGATTATTTTGAAACTGTTTTATTTAGGGATCGATAAAGTAGCATTGAAATTATTGGAATAATATCGTAATACTTAAAACTCATTGGGTAAAAGTTATTTTGATTGGACAAGTACTGAGTATTTGCATACTATCTACACTATTTGCTTATTGAATGCAAAATAATCAGTTTGAGAATCACTATTTATAAGTAAACACTCGTACTACGGAATTCTCACTCGTACTAAAACAAATCTCCTTGAGTAGAAATTGCTCTGGCTAGACAATCAACAAATATTTGCTTTTTACAAACTAGCAAACACTAAATCTTATCTGCTAATACATTACCAGTTTTGCTTTTAATTAATTAGAGAATATTTTCGTTTACTATAGAGCATTTTCTTCGCCTCTTCCAAACTTTCAATATTTCGAACTCTCGGTTATTCGAAGTATCTCTGGTACTTTCAACTTCCAGTTATCGAGTTAACTGTACTTAATTTATGTAATTTATTCGTGTAAATTTACAACTTTTGCATAGAGTAGTTAAAAACTAAATTCTTAACATCACGTAAATACTATAATAAACTTGGATGATGCTATTTTTTATAGTGCTAGAAATGATGTAAAATGACATTTGTACGATCTTAATGGTATAAACCACGGTGATGACAATATTAATTAGTGATGGAATTACATAAAATTTCTAAGTTTAGACAAAGATTCGTTCATTCTTGACACTTGCCCGAGAGAGATTAGATTAGATTACTTTATTCATGGTAAATTTACAACTTTTTTTTCAAATGTGAACTTACATACAATATTTTAACATCACATAGAAAGTAGACCTGGTTGATACTATTTACATTTAGTTGGAAATATTGAAAGTGATCTAATGGGTGAAGCTAATGAAATGAAATTCTAAGTGATGCATTTACATGAAAAGGCGAAGTTTGGACAAAAATTCGTCCATTCGAGCACTTAGCCTTAAAGAGAGAGAGAGAGAGAGAGAGAGAGAGAGAGAGAGAGAGAGAGAGAGAGAGAGAGAGAGAGAGAGAGAGAGAGGTGATACTTAGATAGATGAAATACTCTATTTAGTAGGTTCAGGTGATACAAATCACAAAATCAAACAAGAGATTAAAAAAAATTACATGAGTTACATGAGGCTAGTCTTTCAAAATAAAATATTAAATGAATTCAAACTATTCAATTTCAAAAAATGTTAGTTTCTCCCAATATTTAACCATGAAAAACAAAGCAGAGAGAAAGAGAAATTTCAAAAAATAAAATGATAGTCCCTCCCAATATTTAAAAATGAATAACAAAGCAGAGAGAGAGAGAGAGAGATACAGAGTTAGAGAGAGAGAGAGTGAGAGAGAGAATGAGAGTGAGTAAGAAGCGCACTTGGCTCGAAATTAGTTCAACTTCGCAGCAGATAAACAACACTGACGCTGGTTCGTTGCACTTTTTGCACCGCCGCCACTTTCAATAGCCTTCGGGCCGCCACTGCTGCCTCCATCCACATTCAACAGCAACAGAAAAGCGAGATTTACGCACGCGGACGCGATTTTTCCGTTCACAAGAAACGTGCAATGAATTTACGCGCTAAAAACGCAGATGTACATTCCTCGGACGTTACACGAACTATAATCACATCAGCGGCTCTTTTCGATTGCGAAGAAACCACGCACAGTATAGATATATTTATAAATCAGTGCATATAAGATATATAGAAATAGCAGTGCATCTAGATATAGTATAAAGCAGTGCATTAAACTTTCGCAGGCTGAGACAACGTGTACCATAAATATAGATATACATCTACAACGACTGATATGCGACGAATGATAATTGCTCTGTTTACATGGCGCGCTCAGACAGAATGGGATCATTAGACTTTCATAACCATTTCACTTTGTTTTTATAACTACTTGCTGACAGAAATTAATTTAGATTCTAGGTTGAAATGAAAATAAAAATAGAAAGTAATTTCATGAAATTTTTGAATTTAAATTGGTAGTGATTAAAAAGACACATCGGTTGTGAAAATATTAATGAGGTACAGTAGATGCTGGGAAGAATTGCCTTTTTGAGGGAATGAAAAAGAGTGTTTTAATTTAATAATTTATTTATTCATGAATTTATTTTACACATCATTGTTGAATAATATACCAAACTACTAAATATTTATTTCCCAATCGAGATTAACTGATTATTTTATTTATAATTGAAGAGAGAGAAAAGAGAGAATAATTAGATAGATGAAATACTTGATTTCTAGTTATTTTTAATTCAGTAATTTATTTATTTTACACATCATTGGTCTACACTGAAGTATTAAATATTTATTTTCCAATCGAGAATAAGTGATTATTTAATTCATTTAAAGAGAAATTACTAATTGAAAATTACAATATTTCATGGAAAGATTTTTCAGCTGAAACTTTGGTAGGTTCTGATTCCATGCAGTGGTAAAAGTGATCAAACTTCTGTGAAATGAACCTACTGTGAGGCTTCCTAAGGTCAAGGGCGACTTGGGAAGCTTTACTCGAAAGGCTTTTCAAGTCTTCCTTTGAGTTGAGGAAGCCTGAAGGTGAGTTCATAAATACGGGTCTAGAATTTTGTCCACGTTTAACGAAAGTTTTCAAAGTTTCTATTTTCACCAATCAAAAAAACGAAAGTTTAATTCTAGACTTAGTCTGCCGGATACAGTGAGTAAGAAGAAAAGAGAGATGACTGGAGGAGGAGGTAGATAATTGGAGAAAAAGAAGGAGGAAGTAATGGTGAGAAGGCAGGCGAAGAGTTTACGACTTGGTCGTTTTTTCCCTCGCGTTGTTCTTTTTTGCAAACGGGTCCTGCATTTTTCTACTTTTTTCACGTTGTTTTTTCCCCGTCTTTTCCACTTTTTCGTCTTCCTCTTCCTATTCGCGAGGCCTGAAACTGAACTTTGCAACAAACAACGTCGAATTAGATCTCCACCGATACTATTTTTAGAGGACGATAAAATTTGGCCGCGTAGGTACACCCCTTCGCCCTACTCTGGGACAACCCCACTGCCCCCAGGGCCAATTCGTTCCAGGAAGTCTGTGTGTACTGGCTCGAAATTGCCAAAACTCCAGCCGCCTATTTCCACCCCAAACGGAGAGCGAGAGAGAAAGAGTGAGAGAGTGGATTGCGAACCTATTATTTCAGGACGAGCCAAAATCGTTTGCCGAGCAAATCGTTTCCTGACAACAAATAGAGCAGCTCTTGCTGATCCCCAGTGCTACAACAGCTTACTTCAGACACTTCACGTACTTACGTACTACATCAATTTCCAGATACCTGCTGCATACCAATATATTAATTGTACAAGTAATTACTTGCAATTTATAGCTTGTTTTAGAACAAGCTCTTGCTATTGGTAGCAAACAACTGACATGTTGTATTAAAATTTAAAGGCTAGTTTAAATCACACTTGAATTTGTAGTTACTGGAATATCTTATAGCAATTTGTTTTTAATGCGGATGATGCCCACATAAGTCCGGAGACTTGTGCGTGAGTAATGAGGTGAATGATGAGAAACATCCATGGCTAAATGAGGTTCGAACCCATTGAACCCATTCGAACCCGGGGCCCACACACTAGCGAGTATGGCTCGCGAGTAAGACTCGCGAGTCTGGCTCGGCGAGTAAGACTCGGAAGAAAATCACCAATCACCACGTGTTGTGAACTTCCCGAGTCCGGCTCGGCTACTTTTCAAGGTCGGCTGGAGTGCGCCCGTGTTAATTCTGATCCATATAGCTCATCTAATCTCAAAATCTTTAAATTACAATCAATATCTGATTTGGAAGGTCATTTTATGCTCTAGAGAGAGTATTGGTTTTGCTAAAATTTCATAATTCTTGAAATTTGATTATTATTATTATTATTATTATTATTAAGAAATGTTTTATTTCTTCTAATTTTTTTCTGACAAGAGAAAAAGATGTCAGAGCGTTTATAGGCACGATTTATGTTTTTTATAACAATTATTTTCCCACCTCTAAGTATCTTTCTTATAGATCTATAACATAATTATAGATATAGATATAGATCTATAATTAGGGAAGTGATGGCCGCGAGGCGTAGCAGGTATCTGTTCAATCAGATAGAGATAAGCTAAGCTGCGTTCTCGTAGGTCCTGTTTGTAACGGTGACCGATTAGATTCGCCAGCAAAAAAGAGACTGTTCTCTGCTGTAAAATCACTTCCTGGTGGTTCGGAACCCACCTAAAACTTTAGGTCCAACTCATCAATCACCATCATCCAACTCATTACCCACGCACAGGTCTCAGACCAATGTGGGCTTCATCCTCAGAAGAAGAAGAACATCTACAATAAAATATGCAAAAGTGTAATAGGGGGCCCATAGAATTCAAAAGGTCAGATGAAATATAGGATTAATTTCATCTACTTTTTACTCAATTTTTATTTTTCAATTACTTCCATTTTTTCCATTTGTATCGAAGTAATTATTGTTATATTGCAATTTATTAAATACTGTTATATTTATAATGATAATGTTATATTATAATAATAAATATAAAATGGGCATTGGGCTTACATTATGTTTTCATTGGGCATTGGGCAAGGGATGTATTATTATTATCATCATTATCATTCAATAATTATTTATTTATTTTATACACAATTTATCTGTTAGCAGCTATTATTATTGAAATTATTTTTTAGAATTTTGTTTTTATGTTACTGTAGGTATTTTTTGTTGAAAAAACAATATTCGAATATTTATTTGTATTGTATTAAAAATAAGCTCTGCACTGCAATATTATCATTTTTATTTTCTCTTGAATATTCAAATTTTAATATACGGTTTCTTTTTTATTTTTCTGTTTATACAAACTTGAATAGATAACTAAATCAACTTATTTTTACGTCTTGTGAACAGTGCAAATAGCTTTCTGACGTTCTGCTATGTTATAATGAGGTGCCGAGCCTGGCTCGGCTCGGAAAACGTCCACTAACTAGCGAGTCCCAGCCGAGCCCAGCCGCGCTTGTAGCCCTGCGCGAGTCTGGCTGGGCTCGGCTCGGCTCGGGAGAAAAGAGCCCACTAACTAGTGATTTTCTCCCGAGTCCGGCTGGCCGAGTCTTACTCGCGAGCCAAACTCGCTAGTGTGTGGGCCCCTTTAGGTTGGCTGCAGTAAACGAACCTGCAGGTTGGCTGCAGGAAACGAAGCCAGCCAGAGCCTCATCTTATCACAGATAAGCGCTACCAGAGCCGCCAAAACCATTATTACCTTATTCGAAATTATTAAATTATTGCATATTGTAATTGTAGTTTAGAGAAACGACAATAATTAGTCAATACCACGTGACAGCTATCTTCATACTCGAATGAAGAGATATTATATGATATCATTTTGTTCATTAATCATGTCATATGATTAATTATGTGAGAAATTCTATTTAGTGAGTGAGAATTAAATACAGACTCCAATATTATAAGCATATTAATCATGTGACAACTACAGTTCCGTGTTCCAACTGAAACGAGAATTGAAACATGAAATAAATTGAGGCTGTTTTTCAATACAATTTTTGTAAGAAATATGTTTATTATATTTTTCAATATTTGAGGAAAAGCCTGCTCATGAGGTCCAATTCAGGATGTTTTCGGCTCTATTATCTCGAACAAAATTCAAAATTATATTCACTTTATTTGAACTATTGGACAGTTTTAGTGCTTCGTTTTTTAAGTGAACATCTAAATTAATATTCATGTTTTGGAAAGAATCAGGAACTATTCTTCAAATTGCTAAAAGTAGAAAAATCAAAATACTTGGGAATAATTGTAGACCAACATTTAAGATGGGACCACCATATAGAGAATATGTGTCAGAAGCTAAAATACCTTGTTTATAAATTCCACAAAATAAATAAACTAAAGAATTTGAAAATTACCAAGCTGGTGTATTCTGCCTATGCGCAGTCGATATGGTATCACCGCTTGGGGTGGTGCTCTTAATACCCATTTTAACAAGATCTTTCAAATTCAAAAACAAATTTTGAGGGCGGCGCTGGGTAGACCTAGACTTTATCCAAGCAGTCTATTATTTCAGGAGCTTGATGTATTATCTCTAAGACAACTATATGTCAAGAATGTGATTAAATATATTAATGTAAACAAAGATAAGTTCATCCCTCGTGTAAATATTATATATAACTTTCGCAGTACATCTGTAATCACTTACGAAGTTGCACGGACTGATTTAAACATTTGTAGGAGGCAACTCTGGTACATATCTTCAAAATTGATAAACAAAATTCCTCATCATTACATTCATAAAAAACTAAGTCATAGTTCGAGAAATAAGTTGGAAAAGTGGATAGTGCTGAATGGTGATATTATAATTAACTATATTTTAAGCTGATTTCTATAAACAATTTAAAATTTGAAAGGGAAAAAAGAAAAAAAATTCTTCAACTCGGATACAACCTTACCTCTAACCATTTGCTATTCATTTTCTTTTGCACTGTTATTGATTCTTGCTTCTTTATGGAATGAATTTATTTTACATTGTAGTGAACTCGCAGTTAGCGCACTTGTATTAACTTTGCTGGCTGCGCCAAGATTTTGAATATTGTAATGTATTTGTGAATGTTATTGTATCATTTGGTAAAATGAATATATTATATATTAATTGAAATTTCTAGTTGAACTTTGTCTTAATATAAAATTTGTTTTTTTTTATTAAAAATTTGTAAAGAAAGCAGTGCGCTGTGCCAGTTGTATGTACTTGATTGCGTTTTGTAATAAATAGATAAATAAATAATCAATCGGTAATAAGCCACTCTAGAGCTTACATACTGCCATTTATTAACTCATTTATAGATATAATAACAATGAATGTGAAGATGCAACAGAAAACGTTCAAAACAACTCACTTCACAAATGTTGTCTATCCTATATCGCCCGAAACATTAAGATTAGTTTACAATAAAAATTTAGATTCACTAAAAAATATCAACTCAAAAAAAAATAAATAAAGTGGATCTTTTTTACTTGAAGACCAAGTTCAACTTGGATTTTCACTTTGAAGAACATTATTTACTTATAGCCAACATTACTTTGATTCGCTTTATTCACTAGATATGAAGTGGTATTGATTCAAATCACGAAAAATATACAATAACAATTCAAGTAATTGATAAATAATTCTTACTTATTATTAATTCACGTACTACAGAACTGTTAAAAATTTCACAAGTAATGCCACCAAAGTGGTCCTCCAGAACTCTAATAGAAACGTGGAATTGACAAACTGATTAAAGACTGAAAGATTAAATAATGGTGAAAAATATTTTTATGTATCTGTTTTCATTTTTTGCTGGTAAAATGAAAAACAATTTTCTGTTATATCGCTTCCGCCAGCCAGAGCGACAATTATAATTTGTGTAAGATCCATTTATCTTTATTTTCTTGTTTTTCATCTGCTATTATTTTTTCTCGTCTTTTAATCTATTTCTTCTTGCTTATAACTTCCATGTTTTCTTATAACTCTGTTTTTTACTGTAATACTTTTACTACTTTCTATACTATAGAACTATTCTCATTTTTATTAGGCTAGTTAATTATTTTTTGATGTATTTTATTGAAAAATTTTGTTTTTTGTTGTACCAATAATTATTTTGTATGGGCACCTACTGAAAAACCTGCCGGTTAAGTGGGACCCGTGATGTATTTTATTAATGAAAAATTAATTGATGGATTTTATAATTCAGTATTCATTAACAGAGATTCTCGAATGGAGAACAAAGAGGTTCACAGAGGTTTCCTAGTATAGTACAGTATCCTATAGGTTAAAACACACACACACACATACACACAAAATAAAAAAAAGAATTGTACAAAGATATGACGGAGAGAAAGAGAGAAACTCGTGGCTGGAGTCAGAGACCGTTTATGACTCACAAAGCTTGTCTAGACTGCCAACCTAGTATCTGTCTAGACAGGAGCATTGAAACTAGTCTGCCGGCTCGTCTGCCAGTATAGTGTACTAGTTTATAGTATTTATCGTAGCAGGCAACTCCATCGGTGGAAATGGCTCAGTGTCTGTCCATCTAGTTCGCTGCTCTCAGCTCACAGCCATCTCTCATCGTTCTACCAGACGAAGAAATTATTATCGGCCAACATGGCCGAGCTAGCAACGTTTTCCCGGTCAGATGAGAAGCAGAACAGGACCTGTCTTCAGCATCGAGATAGATGTTGGATGTTGTATCCGGCGAATCATTATATCTGATCATTGTTAGATTGTTACAATATTGGGCATTTTTAGTGAATTATAATAGTCTGTGAATATTGTGAAATATACAGAATGAAGACTTGCTTATTATTTGCTGTTTAATATTCAGTTGTTTTGATAAAAATAATGTATTAGTCTGAGAAACGACCCGTTAATTCTCCAATTGGTAGGGAATAGAGCGCATGCGCGAACTGTGTAGCGAAGCCATGGCCACTGGTTGTTTGCATAAAACAACAAAAAAACTAAGCTTACTGACCTTTCTATACTTATATACTTTCTATATACTTAATACAGTATCCCTCATAAGTAAAGTTGGTTAGGTTTTTTGTTTTTTTGTTGCCTTATGCAAACAGTTCGCGAATTCCCTACCAATTCAATCAATCTATTTATTGCCAAACACAAAAAAATGAAAATACAAAGCAAACTTGACTTATAAATAAACAATATCATAAACAATGATAAAAAATAAGACAATTGGAGAATTAACAGATCGTTCTGGGAATGGAGGTTATCATCTAAAAATGTACAAAATGAAGATGTGTTTTTTTTTTTGAGGATGAAGCCCACATAGGTCTGAGACCTGTGCGTGGGTAATGAGTTGGATGATGGTGATTGATGAGTTGGACCTACAGTTTTAGGTGGGTTCCGAACCACCAGGAAGTGATTTTACAGCAGAGACCAGTGTCTTTTTTGCTGGCCAATCTAATCGGTCACCGTTATAAACAGGACCTACGAGAACGCAGCTTATCTCTCTGATTGAACAGATACCTGCTACGGCTGTAGTTAGTAGTAGTTCTGTGAACAGTAGACCTCACCCATCCACACTCCTTACTCAAAAGCGAATTATAATATAGATAACGCTCAAGAGCACTTTCGACTCAATTTTTATTACTTAATCCATCATGACATAAATTGCAAAAATCAATATTCGAAAAGTTTAGAATTACAAACGATATGAGCGGTCGAGTAGAAGCCGAGACGTCACTATGTTTGGTCAATAAAAGATTGATTGATTAATCGCCTTTATTAGAGGCAGAGTTAGGACTCGTGGTCCACCCCACCACTCAACCCAAAAGGTAATGGAATTGAGTAGAATTCAGAATATATTTGTTGTTCTATCTGACCTGCAACTCGAAAACTGTATCCATTTCTGTATAATTATTTCATACTTTCCCTATAATCTCGAAGCTGTTGTTTTCAGCAAATCAAAGCCTTTGAAATTATTCCAATATGCTCTCTCAGCCAATCAAATGCTACAAGTTCTACTTTTCAAAAAGCTGTTGATTTCAGCCAATAAGAGTACTGAATATTTTATACCGTATTTGTCAATAGAATCATCTCTCACTTTCAGCCAATCAGAATGCTGTTGATTTCAGTCTACTGAATATTCTATACTGTATCTGTCGGTTAAAATCATCTCTTAACCAATAAAAACACTAGATGCTCAATCTACCTCATGGCCAATCACATGAATAGATTCTTGATCAAGCTGATCATAGCATTTAATAATTCTTCTACTCATTCGTTCATTTGAATAGTAAATAATGGAATACTTTAAACTAGTTTAGTTTATTCATACAGTGTTTGATATTATTTTTCCTTGGTTGATAGAGTAGACTTCAATATTTCATTGATAAAACTCTAGATTTGATGTGATAATCTACTATTCTTTTTTTCTTTTTCGTTAAATTTATACAAATAATAGTAGTTGGTAAGTAGGAGCTGCCTTATCAGATCTTTTTTATAAAACAGACATACTACACTCTTCAAGAGCAACTTTACCTTCATTCTAATTTCCATTTTTTTTTCTGAGGATAAAGCCACATAGGTCTGAGACCTGTGCGTGGGTAATGAATTGGATGATTGTGATGAGCTGGACCTACAGTTTTAGGTGGGTTCCGAATCATCAGGAAGTGATTTGACAACAGAGAACAGTGTGTCTTTTCTGCTGACCAATCTAATCGGTCACCGTTACAAACAGGACCTACGAGAACGCAGCTTATCTCTATCTGATTGAACGGATACCTGCTACGGCTCGCGGCTATCACTTCCCTAAAATAATTAATTTTAATAATCCCCACTTACAAATGGCGACCACAACAGCAAAACTAAGCTCAAGTTTTCGTGCTTTTTACAAAGGTATGAATGCATTTGAATATTAAAAACTAACAACTTATCAAATTTTGAAAATCCTGAACTTGACAAGACAGAGACAAAATTCAATTCTATAATCGAGAGAGCCGCCCAGTTCAATAACAGACTATTGCACTTCAAGTGCAACTTTACCTTCATTCTAATTTCCAATTAATTTTAATAATCTTCACTTACAAATGGTGACCACAACAGAAAAACTAAGCTCAAGTTTCGAGATTTTCCCAAATGTATGTATATATTTTAATATTAAAAATAATCAAATTCTAAACTTGACAGGACAGGGAAAAAATTTAATTTTGTAGAGGAGAGAGCCAACCAGTTCAATAACCCTTCACGTACTAAGTACCTCCTTATTCTTTCAAACCTAACACCTTCTATTGAGTTCTACTAACCGTCTGTAATGATACTTCGTCTTGCAGGCTTGCGGGCAGGGAATCCCCTGCGGTTTCATCTAAATTATCTCCAGGCCTGTTAAGAAATACAGTAATACTAAATACAGTAATACTTTCAAAACTTCTTAATCTAGAACAGTACTTCTTTGTATCATACCAAAACACATCCATAGCTCTTATGTGATGGAACGGAGGCAGCCTCTTAATCACTCCATACTCATGAGGTTGCTGACCTATTCTGCCTCCCTCTCAATAACCTTTTCACTCTTTCTTTCTCTCTCTCTCCCTCTTCAAATGTTTGTACAAGTTTCACTTGCATAATTTGCTCTCTTATCCTCACTACAACACTCTCAACGGCACCGTCTAGCCTGCAAACTATGGAGAGAGATCCAGAAACATTTTAGAAGCAAAACAAGCAGAGTTGGAGAGGAATTTGGAGTATTCATTCCCCCCCCCCCCCCCACCAACAAGTTTACGTCTTTCGCAATCAATATCTGTTTCTCTCTCACAATATCTTTCTTCTCACTCACCTACTCTGGGGTCAACGGTTTTATCGGATAAACTAGAGATTCTCTTTATATTTGTCACGGAAAAGTGAATAACAATCAGAAGCCTTTGCAACCGTACCTTAAAAATTCTGATCATATAATATATCACAAGAATTTAATCCAAGAAATACAGCAATACGGTTCCATTCAAATAAGTTTCCAATTATGAACATTATGTTATTTGAACATTTATATTTACTCATATATTTACGTTATTAGTTGTTCACTTGAATTAACTTGAAATAATTGAATTTAGAAAATCAGTGATACAGTATCACAGCAGTGCAACACAACATGATGCAGCACAGCACAACAATGGTTGAGTTCGTGGGAGCCTTACTGATTACCGGTTAATGGAATTCTACCAGAACTAAGGCGTTGTCAATTATTTGAATAAACCAATCAGAAGTCTTGGTTTTCGGTAAAATTCCATTTACCGGTGGAGCCTTACTGTTTACCGGTTAATGGAATCCTACTAGAAACTAAGGCGTCTGATTGTCTATTCAGATTTTTAATATCTGTAAATTTGAATAGATTAATCAAAAGTCTTGCTTTCGGTAAAAAATAATTTCCGGTAAATGATAAGGCTCGCATGAAATCAACCATTCACAGCAAAGGTTAAAATCCACCCTGCTATTAAACCCTTTAGTACAAAAGATATGGAAAACATAGAAAGACAATGGACAGTGTCTATCGTGAAGAGAGACAGATTGGTATCTTGAAAACAACACATTGAAACAAAAAATTAAAACAATTCAGTTAACAAGAAAAGGCTTAAGAAATGAGAACTGATTGTCTCGGTTCTATACAATATAAACTTTTACGATTCTAGATATATTACCCTGGTCAAAGAAGAGAAATTGAATAGTTGGAGAGAAAAATAGAATACATTTTCAAAAAAAACTAACTAGCAAGTTTTTTTTTCTTGACAACAAAATGGAATTAAACGAAGGGGATGATTGTGTTCACAAGGGGAAAAAATTAACATTGGAACTAAACGTTTTCTTTCTTCCCACGAAGCCCCAAAGATCATTCACCAGCAGTCATGAATGTTAAAGCGCAGACTATAACCAACAAAAACAGATTCACCCAACAATTTTTTCCACCAGTTCAACTTAAATCGAACACAGATGCACAGATTTTCTTATTCTATTCATGGGGAGTTTTTAGGCATTACGTTTTGAAAAGCATATTATGACATGACAACACAGTGTGAAAGAACATAACTGTACATTCCCGTTGTAAAAAGAAATCCAATGGAGCCATGCTTGTCATTTTGCATTGAAGTTTTGATGCAGTGCAGAGTGTTTACATGGGAAAAGCACAAAGGCGGCGATCACGAATGCATCTCAGTAGACGAAAATAAGCTTGCACATGAAGAATGTGCATCACAAAAGTCAGCAGAGGGTAAATAAACAAGCAGAATTTCGTATGAGTCAAGGCCGATGTGAGCCATACTGTCAGCATCTGCTCATCCAAACTCTAAATCAAAGATTTGTTATTTATTGTAATGCCTTGGGGAAATCAACAGATCAACTATTCATGAAGAACAGTTGAGTTGTAGATCATAATAAATAAAAACAATCTTGTTAAATTACGATGAATGAATATTATCATGGATACACCAGGGAAGTGATAGCCGTGAGCCGTAGCAGGTACCTGTTCAATCAAATAGAGGTAAGCTGCGTTCTCCTAGGCACACTTTGTAAGGGTGACCGATTAGATTGGCCAGCAAAAAGACACTGTTCTCTACTGTAAAATCTCCTCCCAATGGTTCGGAACCCACCTAAAACTATAGGTCTAGCTCATCAATCACAATCATTCAACCCACGCACAGGTCTCAGACCTATGTGGGCTTCATCCTAAAAAATTCCAATAATTTGTAATAATTGGTTTATCTATGGGAAATAAATACGTACGGCTTTTATTGGTGGGGAGACAACTTTACGGGTAGTTCCACCTCGCCGCTTGAACCATGTTATTGAAAAACCTGTGGACTTAAAAACTTAGGTGGACTCCGAACCACCGAAAAGTGATTTTTACACCAGAGAACAGGTTAATCGGTCACCCTTACAAAGAGGTTCCAAGACAACGTTGCTTATCGTATCCGATTTAAAAGACACCTGCTACGAATCGTGGCTTATCTTTGATATGACATGAGCTTGTACTTAATACAAACATATAGGTAATAGATACAAGTAGAACAAGTAGGTAATAGATATAGGAAACATATATAGGAATAGATATAGGTAATATATACATTATAAAGAACGAGCAGGTACTGCAGGTAATAGATAAAGGGAACATATAGGTAATAGATACATTATATAGAACAAGCAGGTACTGAAGTAGATAATAGACAAGCTATTGGTAGAAAGAAGAATTGGTAATAGATAATTAGTCAGACCTAGCCGGGAATCTGATACTATGGATGAATAGGTAGTTGTTAACTTCGATAACACATGTCATAAAATACTGTACAGGACAAACAAAGGTAGCATTCAAATTTAAACTTTCAATCATACATGGACACTCACTCAATTCCATCATGAAATCCTAATACATCCTAATTTAATCCTTGAATAGAAATAAACTCATATATAATGGAAAAATAAATGAGTAGTAGAAATAAATTAAAAAAAAATCCTAATACATCCTAATACAATCCTTGAATAGAAATAAACTAATATGTAATGGAAAAATAAATAAATGATAGAAATAAATTTTAAAATAACACACACATAAAGTATACTAAAATACTACACAGGACACAATAATAATGGGGAACACTCAATCTCCAATACAAGGATCTCACGACAGCACTTTTAAAATTGCAACATTAAGTCCCAATTTACAGCGAATTCTTTGTCACCCAATCTTTATTTCTGTTCAACAAATTACTTATCAGCTCATACATCTATTAAATAGCTTAATTGTTGAATATATTATTCACTTATTCATTCAGTGTTAATCATTTTTTAGATACAAATGGGGATTTTGTAGTCGAAGTTGTTGTGTGCAGAGGTGTTATGGGAGGGTATTTCTGATGTTGGCCCCTCCCCTCATGTAAAACTCCTGGATAAGTTTGTATCTTCCATTTCAATAAATCTAAAAGTTTAAACATTTTCCAAGACTCATTAACCTACAATAGTGATTGGGAACAAAGATGATGAACTGAATTGTAGCAGTAGAATAAAAAAAATCTTTTAAATAAGAACAATGTAATAAAATCCATAAATCTAAAAGTTTGAACATTTTGGTCATACTTTATTCATTTACTCATTTAACTGACATAGGCAACTACAATGTGGAATACAACAGGCTACTCCCCAAAACTGCTTGTCACAGAATTTCAAATTTTAGAATCAAAATCTTAGGTTTGGTTACAATGGAAATTTCACCTTGAAGCACAATAATTCACGAGTCTTTAACAGAAAGAGAATATTAATTCTTCATTTCACTATCCACAAAGCACAGTCCAAAAAAAGTTGATATAATTTTGTACTTTTTCAAGTTTTAGTAATTGTGAGTTGGGAACTGAATGGCAACTTTTTAAACTAACATTACTACATAACTACATTTTTCTTTTACACCCAATCTAGATTAAAAACGTTAGAATCGTCCTCCCACACATACAAAATGTCAGTCAGGCCCGTCATTATACAAATGTTTAATGAGAAAAGTATGACTAGCCTGCAATTAATCGAAAATTGGCAACATACGAAGAAATAATGATGTATTAAGTTGAACACATACTGCATATTACGTATTGCGTACTGTATTTTAGGTATATATCAGACAGGATGATGCATGTGCGTACTATAATTTAAGAAAATACGCCCTCTGCAACCAGCATCTTACTGTAATTATTATTGGTGCCTGCAACATGACGCAGACTTTGAATTTCAGCTGCACTTTAGAAGAAAACAGAAATAAAAAGGTCGAGAAAGACGAAGATGGAGTGCATAAGAAGAAAACAGAAGAGAAGGCAAATGAGAGAGAGAGAGTGAATATTGCAATGTTAATCGTTCGTGAATTGCATGCATTTTAAAACTTCTCTCTAATTGCTGTTTAGCATGTCATCTCATGTTTATAAAAAAAGCACACCAGCTTACAATTGCAATGCAACATGTTAAAGCCCTTCCGGGCAGTGTTTGGCTGCTTGGGCTTGTCAGATGGTTTCAGCCATTATTCATTAGACGTCGGACTGTTTCAGCTTTTATTCAAGCCTGTCATGTAAGCCGAGAGGAGTACAAGTCTACAAGTGCATCAGCATTGGGCAATTTACATTTACTTGTCTCTAGATACAATCTAACTAGAGAAAATTTTCTCTACTACACGACTAGCAACAATAAACGATCTGCTACGATGAAATTATGATAAACCGCCGTTATACAGTAACAACATAGTAGGTGGACACAACCTGTACTGCCTACATTGCATGTCAGAATAATTAAAAACTTTTAAATGAACTCGTTGTGTGTTGTATACGGAATAGATGGTTGAGATTAAGCTATAAGGCATCTTCAAATGTACATACATGTATATTGTTGAATTGAATAGCTCCATAAAAAATTATGTACTGTTCTTTCTTTAGAACGTGAACCCAGATCATGTAATCTCTAATAATTATGATTTTTTACATCGACCAGTGTACGTACATGCATTTTTCGTACGTGCATACATTTTTTACATACAGCAGTGTAGATTCTGCGGAGAAGAGTAGTGAGAGCAAGTTAGTATTTCAACATCCAGTATCTAGCAACCAGACTAGTATATCTGTAATAACTGTACTATTCTACACTGCTCTAGAGACTAGACTCTACAATATATGCAATAAGTGTCTCTCTAGCTGTATCTCCGGACACAAAATTTGTCAAACTGGAAACAGACATGGGAAAGTTAATTTGTAATTACTAGTTTAGTACTTTTTACATTAAATGTACTAAATTTTAGTATAGTAAATTTTGAATTTTTGAGGGTTATCAATTGTATTTATCACAAAATTACACAACTTAATTTGTCATATCCGAGGTATGCAAGCAATATTGTAAAAGTGTTTTATAGCGGTATAGAACTTCAAAATGAATTTAAATAATACAATAAAATTGACTTTATTTGAAATTAACATGTAAATTGAGTGCCTCATTACAAAATGTACTATTAGGTACTAATATTGGAGTACAGCTACTGAATATTTTGAATGACAGTTTGCCCTCAGGCTATGTCTGCTATTTGAAATTATTGAGGAGTTCATTTTAAAAGAAGAATATCAATTTATTTATTTTTCTGCTTTTGTACGATTTGTTCTGATTATATTTACTTTTATTAAAGGGATAGACCCCGCACAGGTTTCTCAGGGATGGCGCTGAATTCGTATTATATACAAGCTTAAAATTATTTTGTATGTTTCGCGATTTGAAATAAATAAATATCTTTCTTTAACAAAATTTGTTTAAAGTAACTGACAATTTAACAAACTGACAAATATACAGAAACAAAATTTATTAATTTCGAATTCCTCAAAGGGCTATTAATTTATACAGAAGACTTCTGCAATAGCGGATATTGACAACAGATTTGAATAGCTGATGGAAATCGATGAAGGCTAGTCTAGTGGTTAAGGCGCCCGACCGGCAATTGGGAGGTCCGCGGTTCGATTCCCGATGGTGACTGACATTTTTGTACATAAGCATTCATCGATTACCATCAGCTATTCAATGCTGTTGTCAATATCCGCCATTGTGGAAGTCTTCAGTATAAATGAATAGCACTTTGAGGAATTCCAAATTTATAAATTCTGTTTTAATAAAATTGTACTTTTCCTCATCTAGTAAATCCATTCCTACAATTCTTTAGTTTTTCAATTTATATTAAGTTTTATCCCTTTAAAAAACACCCTTCATCAGTATTATATTTTATACTGGTAACTTTTTCATTTTTTTTTAATTGCGGATGATGTCCACATGAGTCTAGTGACTTGTGCGTGGGTAATGAGGTAATAATGATGAACATCCTCGGTTATACTGTGCTCAGTATTTATTGAAAAATACATATTCAGAATTTTTTATTGCAGATGATGCCCAAATGAGTATGGAGACTTGTGCTTGGGTAATGATAGTCTTTTAATTAATATTAACATACCCTTAAATATTAATATAATGAAATATTTAATTTATTTATTATTATTATTTGATTAATATAAATTACATTATTCATTTATTTATATGCGAACTGTATTATAAAGAAAAGAATGAGGTGAATGATGAGAAACATCTATGGCTGAATGAGATTCGACCCCAAGGCTGTAGGAAAAGAAGTCAGCCAGAGACTTATCTTATCACAGACAAGCGCTCCAACCAACTAAACTATCAGAGCCGCCAATGTAATTGATAGTTCAATTGGTATTTTTGTAAGGAGGCATTGCTTTTATACGTACTACACAACTTTACCTGTCATGTCCGATTGTGTACCTGAAGTTACATTGTAGACATCACAGATCGCATGCCGACACGTATCCAGCAACCGGATTGCACATTTCCAGGATTAGCCGCACATGTAAATGGATAGCATGTCTGCATGCAGCCATGCATGTTTATCTGGTGGTCCTCCTACCCATCCATCCTGCAGCACTGCAGTTGGCCGGCTGGGGTCTGTAATTACAGTTTTGCCCGATCCTCGAGTATGAATAACGTGCCGCAACTCTTCTTGTTTCTTGAGCCGTGTGTCTCTAGTTAGAATGCAAGGTGTGTATTATTTCGACGAGTTGTAGTTGCTTATGCAAAATTATACGTTTTCCATACGAGTAGAAGTTGAGGTGGATGGATAGATAACGCTCTTGCCGCTTTACTCGGTGCAGAGGGTATACACTGTACAGTGAGGCATACCCGGCCCACACCGTCTGTCTGCTCCATAGATGGAAACCAATTTGTTGCAGCAATCAGTACTATCTATTCCTTCAATATACTGTCCTCTTCTTATTCCATCATTTGTGTTCTTCTTCATCATAACCTCCTTCTTAATCCTAATTGTCCACGTTTTTCTCCTTCTATACTGCTTTCTTCTTATTCCATCCACTTGATCTTCATACTCAACATCTGCTTCTTCTTCCTCATTTTCTTTTTCTCCTTCAGTGTCTTCTTGATTTTCTCATTCTTCGACCTTAATTTTCTTCTAGGTCTTCTTCTTCTTATATTTCTTCTTTTCCCTGCTCCTCCTTCTATTTGTTTTAGCGAATTTCTTCAAATTCAGCTATTACAGCAGGTCGTGATGTGCGACTTTCACCCGGGATCATGATGGAAATTTGTTTTCGCCACACTAGGACGTAATGAGCTGTTTTTCGTGCTTCATATGGAGGCCGAAAGTGTTTGGTTTCCGACGAGGTCTGTAAACGTTTACCGCCCTAGGGCGGAAAAGAATATGACCTTGAATGACAGCTGATCGTGTCTGGACACAGCAGTCATGATTGTAAAAATGAATCCTTCCAACTTTTATGTAAAACAAAAAGATTTAAACCATCAATAAATGTTTATTTTTTATAATTTAATATGTACGTAGTATTAAAAATGTCAAAAATGATCACTTTTTATAACTTAATATGTAATATTTTGTAGTTTTGATATCAAACCTTTTTATTCAACCTACAGAGCTCTGGGTGGGAATTTTGTGAACTACTACAACGGTTGCTAACCTCTCTTGGTTGGTTAGGTTTTTTGTTTTTAGGAATTTTTCTACTACTGCAACTGTTGGTAAAGGTTACTGTTGGTATAGAAAGGTTAGTTGGTTAGGTTTTTTATGCAGGTTTTGAATCAGGAACAGGAATAACAACAAAAAACCTAACCAACTAACCTTTTGGCGTACAGTTGTAGTAGTTGACAAAATGCCCACCCAGAGCGCTGTAGGTTGGATAAAGAGGTGATAGCCGTTCCTTGTATTCTTGCAAGTACCATAGCCTTAAAATTTCGCTTTCAAAATTTCCAACTTGTTGCTTTGTTTTTTTTTTGTGGTGTGAAGAAAAATAGCGTTCGCAACACGGGCAAAAATGTTTTGCCGGCTCTCAAACGCTTCAAGTTCTCGACTTCGTCTCGAACTTGAAAACCGCGATCTCGAGCCGGCAAACACACATTTTCGGCCCTAGGTGCGAAATATACTATTTGGAGCCCCCAGAGTACAAAAATCATAGTGGCACAAAATGTTATATATGTAGATATATATATATCTATATATATATAGATATATATATCTATCTATGTGTCTGATAGCACGATAACTTTTGAAGGAGATGTCCGATTTCCACCAAATTTGGTATACACTTTCCTCTTGTGAATAGCTTGGACAAGTTCGTTAGCCAGGAAAATCCAAAAAGGTTAACCCCCTTTTCGGGGGTATTTTCCCGCCAAAATTAGGGGTTTTCAAGAAAAAAAGGGTTGTATTTGAAAATTTTAGTTCTATTGTTAGACTTTAAGATAGAGCTCATGAAGTCAAAAATTTTAAGGTATTGCACTGCCTTCTAGCTCAACAAATTTTCAAGATATCAAGAAAAAACCATTGTTGTCAAAAGCTGTATCTTGCCCTATGGAGTTAGTTATTTTGTGCTAAGAAAGTGTTTCAGGAAAAAACTTTAATCTTTTTTTTTCTTGACTGTTCCTTATGGTTTTTGAGGCGCTGAATCCGAATTTCAACTCATCCACCTCGAAAAACCAGTGCGTTTTGAGAAAAGCAGCCATTTTCAAAATGGCGTCGAAAATTTTTTAATTTGTCAATTTCTGTGCAATATGAAAAAAGTGATTAGTTATCAGTATTTTTTGGTGATAAAAGCGAATATGGAGCTAGTTTTTTTTAATTTCAAATTATTTTAATTTCGTGGGGGGAGGGTTTGAGCGTTTGATGCTCTTTATTACGCTTTAAAATAAGTCAATTTTATTGAGGCAGAACAACCATCCATTTTGAAATTTCCAAAAAAAATTATTCTATTGGGTTTGAGCGAATTTCTTGAAATGTAAATATTGCAGTTGGTCGTGATGTGCTACTTTCACCCTGAACCTCGATATAAACTTGTTTTGGGGTCCCTAGAGTACAGAACGCTTCGTGTTTTTTTCCAGAAATTAAAAAAAGCCTATAGATATTCATAAATATTTGAAAAAATACAGAAATTCGCTAAGTTTTGCAGGTCCTGCGAAAGGAGTATTTCTTCTTCTCATCCTTCTATTTATCTTTCTTATTCTTCTATCAATTTTTTCCTCCTATTTATTTGTCTTTTTCCTTTCCTTCTATTTTTTTCTCCTCATATTTGTTTTTCTTTTCTTCTCCTCCTTCTATTTATTTTTCTTTTTTCTTCTCCTATTTATTCTTTTTTCTCCTATTTGTTTATCTCCTTCATCTATTTGTTTTTCTTCTTTTTTCTTTCATCATCTTGTCCTGCTTCTTTTTCCCTCTTCTCTTTCTTCACTTCTTTTACTACTTCTTCATTTTTTCTTTTTTTTCACCAACTTATTCATTTTCGTATTTTTTCTTCTTTTTCTCCTCTTTCTATTTATCTTTCTTCTTTTTCTCCTTCATCTATTTGGTTTTCTTCTTTTTTCTTTCATCATCTTGTCCTGCTTCTTTTATCCTCTTCTCCTTCTTCACCTTCTTTTACTGCTTCTTCTTCATTTTTATTTTTCTTCTCTTTCTCTAACTTATTCATTTTCGTATTTTTTCTTCTTTTTCTCCTCCTGCTACTTCTTTTTCGCCTACATCTATTTGGTTTTCTTCTTTTTTCTTTAATCATCTTGTCCTGCTTCTTTCCCCTCTTCTCCTTTTTCACTTTTTGTACTCCTTCTACTCTTTCATTTTTTCTTCTCTTTCATTTTTTCTTCTTTTTCGCCAATTTCATTCATTTTCGTATTTTTTTTCTTCTTTTTCTCCTCTTTCTATTTATCTTTCTTTTTTCTCCTTCATTTATTCGGGTTTCTTCTTTTTTCTTTCACTATCTTCTTCTACTTCATTTTTCCTCTTCTCCTTCTCCAACTTTTTTTACTGCTTCTTCTTTTTCGCCGACTTATTCATTTTTGTATTCTCCTTTTTCTCAATTTCTCTCCTTTTTCACCTAATTATTCATTATCTTTCTCATTCTTCTTAATTTTCTCCTTCTTCCACCTTTATTTTCTTCTTCATTTTCTTCTCCTCTTCCTTCTTCTTCTTCTTCTCTGCATATCATTACTTCTCCTTTTTCTCCTGCTTCTTCTTGAATTTCTTTTCCTCCTGCTTCTTCTGAATTTTTTCTTATTTCTCCTGCATCTTCTTTTTCTCCTGCTTCATCATTTTCTTCTTTTTTTTTCTTCTTTATATCCTTTGAGGTTTACAAATCCCAGTTTTTCTTTCCCTACGTTATGTTTCCTTCAGTTTTCCCCAGTTTTTCTTTCCTATGTTACGTTTCCTTCAGTTTTTCCCAGTTTTTCTTTCCCTACATTATGTCTCCTTCAGTTTTCCCAGTTTTTCTTTCCCTACATAATGTCTCCTTCAGTTTTTTTCCAGTTTTTCTTTACTTCAGCTTGTCCCAGTTTTCCTTCCCTACGTTATGTCTCCTTCAGTTTTTCTTTCCTTTAGTTTTTCCCAGTTTTTCTTTCCCTGAGAGTTATGTTTTAAGGTGATGAATTCCCAAAGGAATCCTTGGAATGCAACTAATAATAATTACCAACAAAAAATCATACACATGGTGTGGACAGATTGCAGCAGTGTGGATAAAACCATTCCATAGCATGGGCCTGCTTTCGCATTGATTTTCTTTTTTAAATTTACTCTATATGTGAGAAATCTAAGAACCTTGGTCTCATTATCAACCGACCCCTTTCTTGGGCAGGTCAGGTGGTTCAGGTTTGTAACAGGGTGTTTGCCTGCATTCACAGCCTGAAGAGATTTGCCTTACTTCTTCCCCCCCAATATCAAAACAATGTTTGTGAAGACCCTTGTGATGCTACAATTCAATTACTGCAACACTGTGATGAATGAAGAGATTTGCCTTATTTCTTCCTCTCAATATCAAAATAATGCTTGTGTTACCACAAAATAATGCTACACTTCCATTTACTGCAACACTGTGATAAATGAAGAGATTTGCCTTATTTCTCCCTCTCAATATCAAAAAAATGCGTGTGAACCCTTGTAATGCTACACTTCAATTACTGCAACACTGTGGTGAATGAAGAGATTTGCTTTATTTCTTTCTCCCAATATCAAAATAATGCTTGTGTTACCCTTGTAATGCTACACTTCAATTACTGCAACAGTGTGGTGAATGACATGACCATGGAGCTCCCAGACAGACTACAACGTGCACAGATCTATTGTATAAGATTTGTCTACAATTTGAGACGATATGATCATGTTACACCCTTCTATAAACAACATTCACAGTTAGAGTTAGCTGAGCAACGTTCCTTGCATATTTTGACATTACTTAATTCCATAATTAAAACGAAACCACCCAGTTATCTGTCAGAGAGTATCAGGTTTCTGACCGAGGTCAGTGTGCGCATAAGATGGGGGAGCTCATTGTTGGCATTTCCTAACCATAGAACAACGACTTTTGATGAATCATTTACTGTCATGGGTTGTTGACTGTGGAACAATCTTCCAGACAACATCCGAGCTATTGATGGGCGTGCTCGCTTCGCGGGTTGGAGGTCACGCAGCTTTTGCTTGCGGGTCTGCATGGGTGGTTAGCGGGGGTTTGGGGTTTGATAATGTGGGAGCAGTATGAATATTGTTTAAATGCTTTATGTTTATTTTGTTTTGTTTATCATTTCCATATCTTTGATTTTTCTGATGATGTTTATCACATCATTGTCTGCATTATGTTTTGTACTGACTTTCTACTATAAATATGCAATTCACATTGTAAAATTTGTATTTCATATATTTCTTCATTGGTATGGTATGTTAATTCACTATGTGAATTTGATCTAATATTATCAAAACAGACACTGTATTTCTAATATTAGATATATATTTTTTTGAAGGATGAAGCCCACATAGGTCTGAGACCTGTGCGTGGGTAATGAGTTGGATGATTGTGATTGATGAGCTGGACCTAAAGTTTTAGGTGGGTTCCGAACCACCGGGAAGTGATTTCACAGCAGAAGATAGTGTCTATTTTGCTGGCTAATCTAATCGGTCACCCTTATAAAGAGTGCCTAGGAGAACGCAGCTTATCTCTATCTGATTGAACAGATACCTGTTTCGTCATGGAAAACGAATTTTATTAATGAAAACGATCACAAGAGTGAATTTTTTATTATTTATATTTGGTCAAGGTTAAGTGGTAGAGAAGACTTTACAGTCGTAACTCCGCCTTAAAATTTTTTCATTTAATTTTATTTATTTTATTTTTTCATTTTATATGTTTGAAAAATGAAAAAATTGTTAAATTGAATTATGAATTATTAAAATTGCAAGTTATGAGTTGAAAATGAAAATTGAATCATTTCTCCAGCAATCGAACAACAACCATATCGTTCATAACATCATAATTTATTGCATTCCGTACAAACAAACTAAGTTACCACAAATTAACTCTCCATTGAACTCATTCAATTAATTTTCAACTACCGCCATATTGTTCATTATGGATTCCGCAAATAATACTAAACAAGAATCAACTTTCAAATGCACTCATACCATGCAATTGAACCCGAAGTACATTATTATTTATTAGCACGATTTATTATAATTTCTACCAACGAAGTAACTCCTAAATAACTCTTTCAATTGAACAGCCAATTTCGGCATATCCACTAGCAGATAGTGAACTATCGGTACACACTGAAAAATTGAAGCCCATAAATCATTGCATCTAGACAGTCCAGAAACGCAGTTTGACGTATCCGCGTTTTGCAATGAAGGAGCTGGATGAAGAATGGATGTAAGAAAAGGCAAGAAGAAGGAGCGTGCTACACGTCTGCGCATGTGCAATTTAATGCATTCGCGTTATTTATGATGGCCGCGGGAGTTTTCACGCAATGCACCCCGGGGCAAAAGAGATGGAAAACGAGTGAGTGAGTGGAGAAAATTGCGACTCAATGTTCCTAATCGCAAAAGCACTCCCACAACTTATTCTACATCCTCACTACCCACTCTATCAATATTTTCTTTCTATTTTTCTTCTTCCTTAACGTCTTTTTATTCTGTTTCTCTCCTCTTTGTGCTTCTCCAGATTCAATTAAGTTATTTCTCATTTCTTTTTGTTTCGTCCGTTCGTCTGTTTGCTTCAGTCTACTTTCTTTTTTCCCTCCTCCTCCTCCTCCTCCTTCTCCTCCTTCTCCTCCTCCAGTTCCTCTCTGTTCCTTTATACATTTGTTGTTTTTTCTGCTGGTGCTCTTTTCATCCTTATCGTCTGCATTCTGTACCTCCATCACTTCTCGCTTTTCCAATTCCTTCTTTTCCTTTCAATGGCACATTCACATCTTAATCTTCCTTATTCTCTTCTTCCTATCATTTCACCTATTTTCTCCTCTCCTTCCTCCTCTCTCTTAAAAAGAAACACATTTATTTCTAAATCAAACAAAAATACATCAATTTAAATAATAAGAAATTAACTATGATTCTAGACTATACAGGCACTCATATTTCGACCCAGCTTGACCGCCAGACCGACCAAGGAACACAAAAATAGTTAAATCACTAAAACTACAATATTTAAGAGAATAATAAAATAAACAAAGTGAAAGGACAAATAATAAATACAAATAACACATAAAAAGAACAAGAAATAGATTAAATTTCCTATTTTAAAGAAGATATTCTCTTTGACCCATTCAACAATTTTAAAAATATGCAGATGATTCTAAGATGATAATAGTTCAGTTGGTATGATATTGAATAGTATACAGCAAATATGATGTTTTTGGTGCCTTTTAATTCCAGTTAGGTATGAAGATGTTATTTGTTAACGGTCTTATAATGTAAGTAAATTGTCTAATTCTGAATACATCTCTATTACAATTTATAAACACTATCAATTTTTATGTACAACTGCCTTAAAGTTAGAACCTGAAGCTCCTTGAGCCTACTGGAGTAGTCTAGGTCAACCCAAAGCGGCTCTTATAATATGTTTCTGAATGATAAACAGCTTTTTCAGATGAGAGTCTATTGCACCTCCCCAAACCTCAATACAATATTGAAACAGATTCAGAGTAAGCATTGTACCAATCTGATTATTGCTAAGCTTTTCAATTTATTTATTTTATAAAATTGATAAATCAAATACTTTAATCGGGAATCTTCATTCTCTTTATTGATCGTCCTCTCCGTTCTTAGACTTACAGTGAAAAAATTATCTCAACAGCCAAGACTTTTTTTTTAGTAATTCATCTCTCGGATCCCAGTTTCCATTCTCTTTTACACAATAATTTTTATACTTGAATCCGTTAAAATATCCATCATTGTATGTATTTATCATCTTGACTATTTCCCATGAATTTCACTTTTTTCGAAAATCCCTTTATGTACATCACCATCACTTGAATCTGAGAGTTGCAAATCAAACACTATAATCAGCCACATACGTTGTAAATTTACACAATTAAAGATCTGAATCTCCTCCATTTTGTTCCTCTTAGGCTTGATGTACCATTCACCAAGATTATTTTTCATCTTCTTCTATTCTTTGCCCTCCTCCTAAACCTTCGTCACTTCTTCTTCTCCCTATTCTCCATAATTTTAATCCTTCTCTTCGGCATTCTTTCTCTCTTTTCAATCTCCTCTTTTTCTTCTTCTCTTTTCCTCAATTCTCCTTTTCCTCCTTCTCCTTTCCCCCTCACCATTCTCTACTTTATTCGCTTCCTTCTTCTGCTCCTTTCCTCCCTCTCCTCATCTTTCTTACTCCTCAACCCTCTCTTACTTAACCTTACTCCGTCACAATCATTTTCTTCTCTTTTCCCTATTCCCCTTAATTCTTCTCCTTTTCCTCCTTCTCCTTTCCCCCTCACCATTCTCTACTTCATTCGCTTCCTTCTTCTGCTCCTTTCCTCCCTCTCCTTATCCTTCTTCCTCCTCAACCCTCTCATCCTTCACCTTTCTCCATCACAGTCCTTTTCTTCATCCAAATCCGCCAAGCGCTACTTACATGAATATCGCGTAAATATAATACTAATAATTTACAATTTCATATATAGAAGGCGTACGTTGAGTACCGTCTTGCCTATTCTATTCAAACCGGTGCTTACTGCTTACTTGGCTGCATCTACACCAACCTTGCATCTATAATACTACTCTATACTGTACCAGACACCCACCCACCCACTCCTAGCCCGCTGGCACGGGCGCTGACTGCAATTCGGAGCTGCACCAACTAACTCCCCCCCCCGCCACCCAACGCTCGAGGTAAATGCAGCCACGCTCACGTGATTTATGAGCAATCAGATTAATTTCAGTCACAGCTTCACCCTTTACACCCCCCCCCCCCCCTATCTGGGTCATTTACGATAACACGCTGCTCGCGTTGAATTATTATTAATCCGGCGTGTGTGCGTGCGCGCGCCGGTTTTATGACCGCGGGTGGCTGCCACTTGTTTAACCCCCCCCCCCCCATCCATCACACAACATTATGCGCCCGATGCAACAATCGTTCACACCATAAAACCAACTAAATTATTCCACTATATTATTTACATTCATTTATTAAATTGCATAACCTTGTTGGAAATGGTCAAAATTTGAGTTTGTGTTAATTGAATTCTATTAAAAATATCTAAAATCCGATGATAAAAATTCAACACCTGGGGACTGTTGCATAACAATTTACAAACTAGATTTATTGGAAATCTACAAACTAGATTTATATGTACTTGTATTTGTAGTTTTTGAAGAAGTTTTTATTCTATAGTAATTATTTTACAATAGAAAAAACTTCAGAATAAAACTTTATAAATGGGAAGTTATACCAGAGTCAAAACCTCCAAGAGTTGGAACAAAATGGAGTGAAGAGAGAAAAGCTGAATTCGCACAAAAAATGAAAAGCTGGTAGGCAAACAAGAACAAGTCCAAGAAATGAACCAACTCTACTCAGCGTCTACCACTTTGGGAGTTTTACGTACAATAATAATAATAATAATAATTATTATTATTATTATTATGAGTTGTAAATAGACATGCAACAAGTCACAAATGAGGATTTTGCTGACCTTTTCTTGCGAGAATATTGCCCTCCGACCCCCTCCAACCTAGACTTCCTACCTCTTCTCCAGTACTAATTTGGGGGGGGGGGGGGTCACGACCCCTATGAACCCCTCACCATGGAACCACCCCTGTTACAGCTACAGTTATCCCTACACCATATCTATGTCTACACTATATTTTGGCTGGCTAACTAACTTATCAACACTAGTTTCAACATTTCCAATGTGCAAATTGCTACTTAAAAAATCAGATTTCCTCAACTTACAGACTTTTCTGCCTTTAATTATTTTTGTTGTATTCAACTGAGCTCTACTTCATTCTGCGCTGAAGTACGCATAATAAAAAAATGTATTGTGCTGGGGTGTGGTACATAAAATAAGTAAAAATAAGCTATAAAAAGCTATAATAGTTTAAATAAACTATAAAATAAGTTATTGTTTTTCTTTAAATACAATATAATAGAATTAATTTATGAAACAGTTGTTAATTTCAAAATATACATATATTGTTTTTGTAATGACTTGATGTATGAAGAAGTTTGCTTTTATGGTTTTCGTGATAAATGGTGATGATCCTGATAATAACTATTAATTCAGGGGTTCTCAACGTTTCAGGCTCTGTGCCCCCCCCCCCTTTAAACACTGATGTGAGTTCACGCCTCCCCTCCCTCTCCCCCACCAACACATTCACCATAATAAGATAATATGTGATCAATATAAGTAGTACAATAATTGAATTATGAAACCAAAGCTGGTTATTCAATTTTAAAAAACATATGGATAATTTTATACACAAAATTTAGTATTACTACACATATATCTGCGCCGAAGAAACTGTTCAGCTCAGCAAGAAATGGTTCTCACGCTCTTGCAGTGTTGCCAGACGTCCCACAATTATCATGTTTTTACAATAGTCATGTGTTTCAGTAGCAATAGAAAGTACAAAAAAGAGCGATGTCAAAAATATTTAGATAAGACCAGAAAATTGAGTAAATTTCAGTTAGCTGTTTTTGTTAAGCAACTCACGCCTCCCTTGAAATTCTTTTACGCCCCCTCGGGGGGCGTGCCCCCAGGTTGAGAACCCCTATATTAATTAATCCTACTGAAAACAACATAAATTGTTATCTTCTATCCAATTTCAATATTTTTAACACTGATATATCTTTAGAACAACAACTGCAATATAGTAGTTGAATTTATGAATTCCTTTTTTAGATAAGTCTGACGATTGTGACGTCATATTGTGAGAAACGCCTGAAATCAGACAAAATGTTGTCGACTGATTTAGGGTGGCAGATAGAGCCAAACGATGCCGGTGATAAAATTCCAGCCTGAACATTGTCGTAGTGATAAATGGAAATGTCAGCATTTTATGGCCGAGTTTGAAAACGATCGAACATGGGCGTGTGCGCGCGCAAGATAAGAGCACAACTCTATCACTAAAATAGTTGAAGATGTGCGCTGAAAGCCATTGATAGCGCAACTTTTATAGCGGCTGTTTCCAGTGTTATGAAGATGGACTTTTCGAATCCAACTCACTTTCGCTCTGATAAAATAAAAATGTAGTTAGAAGGATGCTGCCGCCTGTGTGGAGATGGGGCAGACTGGACACAAAAAGTTCCAGTCACGGAATCTTAAGGGGTTTTCACTTGTAGAATGTACTTGTAATTGTAGATATTGTCAAATCGTATGAAAGTTTTACTAGTAGAATGCATGAGTAATATGCATTGTTTTGAAAAAAGTCACTGATCCTACTCCTACTAATGGTTTTAAATTTCTTGTAAGTTCAACTGCAAAATCATATGAAAGTTTTACTAGTAGAATGCATGTGTAATTTGCAGTGTTTTGAAAGAAGTCACTGATCCTACTAATGGTTTTAAATTTCTAGTAAGTCCAACTGCAAAATCTTATGAAAATTTAACTAGTAGAATGCATGTGTAATTTGCAGTGTTTTGGAAGAGGTCACTGGTCCAACGAATGGTTTTAAATTTCTAGTAAGTCCAACTGCAAAATCTTATGAAAGTTTCATTAATTTTTAGAATGTATTGTAATTTGTAGTTTGTTTTGAAAGAGGTCACTGGTCCTACTAATGGTTTTAAATTTCTAGTAAGTCCAACTGCAAAATCTTAAGAAAGTTTCATTAATTTTTAGAATGTATTGTAATTTGTAGTTTGTTTTGATACAAGACCCTAGTTCTACAAATGGTTTAAAAGGTCTAGATAGTCTAACCGCAAAATCTTATGGAAATTTAATTTGTAGAAATTTATTTGTGATTTGCATTTTTTTTAAACAAGATTCTAGTACTACAAATGGTTTTATATTTCTAGTTTGTCCAACTGCGTAATCTTATGAAAGTTCCACTTGTAGTATGTTAATATCAATTTTTAATTTGTTTTGAAACAAATCCCTAGTCAAAATTTGAAATTTTGAAGCCCCTAGTTTGAAATTTCTAGTTAGGGGAGTGATAGCCGAGTGCCGTAGCAGGTATCTGTTCAATCAGAGATAAGCTACGAAACTCCTGTTCATCTTTGTAACGGTGACCGATTGGATTGGCCAGCAAAAAAGACTCTGTTCTCTGCTGTAAAATCACTTCCCGGTGGTTCGGAACCCACCTAAAACTGTAGGTCCAACTCATCAATCACCATCATCCAATTCATTACCCACGCACAGGTCTCAGACCTATGTGGGATTCATCCTTCAAAAAAAAAAAAAAAAAAAAAAAAAGTCTTATTGGAAAATTTTATGAAATTTATACTTTTAGAATGTTATTTTTAATTTTTAATTTGTTTTGCGACAGGTCCCTTGTCCTGCAAATTACTTCAAGAATAGCCTATTCATAGTACTCTTTCATATGATTTAGAATTTTCTTTATTGTTGCAGGTAAATAATACTAAAATAATTTTTTTTTAGAAATCTGCAAATATTTTAGCCTTTTTAAATTGGGGTTTTTGTTCAAACTCCCATCCGCTGGCATATTTCTTTTGTATTTGTATTTTATTTTTTTCTGGTAGTTTTTTTACAGGTAGTGCCTAAATAATAGAGAATTTTTTATTGTGTAATTATGAATAATAATAATAATAATATTGTGTAATTGTTATGTATTTTGTTTTTGATTGTAATAAAAAATATTCAATCAAAATGAACCTGTTGAAAGATACATTATTGTATCAAATATATTGAACAATGAAATTTTTAGAATTTAATTATCGTTGTTCTTTAAATTCTATGTATATTATAATAGTAGTTTTAGATTATTTATTGGAAATAAATTATTCATTTATCACATGTATCAAATATACATTTATTTGATGAACTAACTAACAAACATGAAAAACACTCGAGAATAATAAACTTTCGATAAGTGCATTTTCAGTGAATATATCTAATATAATATAATATAATAGATTAATAAACATTCGATGAGTGAATTTTCAGTGAATATATCTAATATAATATAATAAATAATATAATATAATATATTGTGAATTTTCAGTGAATATATAAGTGAATATATCTCCGCGTGAATTTACACGAATAAAGTCATTTGTATCTGCATCCAGTGAAGAGGTTCTAGTAAATTGAACTAGATTTCAAATCTAGTAATTGTACACTGCATTAAATAAATAAGCATTAACCAAATTAATCAACTAGAATACTTAATAAAATCTACCAAATTATCAATTATCATAACTCATTTGTCGTTGAGTTATTTCAATGGAGGAAAGATATTTCGACCTTCTTGTTACGAGAGCCAAAATCAGGCACCTATCTACTAAACCTTATTACACCTACATATTATTACACCTAAATTATCAATATATCTTCAACGTTGAGTGCTTTAACACAAATTACAGAGAGTGACAAATCGTTCGACCTCCACAGAAAAAAATCAATTTTTAGAATCGATCCCTACACTGAATTATTGACCCAGAATCAAGTTTACGTCGCTCAGACGGTTTGGTTGTTTTTACGTCTGTCTACGAAAAAGAAGATTAAGAAGAAGAAAAAGAAGTCTACCAGATAGCAACACTTGGCTGGTGTCCAGAAGAGTTGCTAGCTGCTAGGCTGACCCGATCTGAATCTCACTCGAATTCAGTCACAGATCGAGATTTTCAGTCCACAAGTAGAAAATGTGTCATCAATTTACGAAGAATTGTATTTTATTCATGCTGTAAATAATCAGCTGACACACTACTACAGCCATTATCATAGTACAGACACAGAACTGCAGCGAAATGCGATGTTTGATCACAGACATAGACGAAATAGAAGATGGAAAAAATGCATAGATTTTTGAAAAAAGTACCGATTCATTTTAAAATGTATTGTTTTTGAAAAAATATCGATTTTTAAAAAATGTTTCGATTTTTTTACAAAATCTATCAATTTTTTTTAAAGTTATCAATTTTTTTAAAAAGTTATCGATTTTTTAAAAAATGTATCGATTTTTGAAAGAAATATAACGATTTTTGAATGCATCGGGCCCATAACCCAACCATGATTTTAAATCTCTTTTTAATTAAACTAAACATATCTAAAATAATTTTTTACCTATAGTAGGTTGTTTGCCATGCAGACCATGAAATTCGCTGGGAATCCAAGATTAAGTAATATAATACTTAATATCAGTCAAATGCATTCAGGACAAACTGAAGCAACAACAACAGCAAATGGAGGATAATTGTTCACTCAAAATTAGGTTACAACAATTCAATAGCTTACTGTTTCCCTCAGCTACCGTCCTTGTTTGATCTTTCATTGGAATCCTTCATTTCATCTGATATTGGTTGACAAGATTTGATTTCTGAATACTTTCATCATTATTGCGGATGATGCTCACATGAGTCCGGAGACTTGTGCTTGAGTAATGAGGTGAATGGGTGAATGATGAGAAGCATCTTATCTTATCACCGACAAATGCTCCAACCAACTGCGCTACCAGAGCTGCCAAAGCTATTCAAGTTCTTCTAACCATAGGGCCTACATCCATAATAGAATAACCCCTCCCTTTCTTCTAATGGATTCTGAATCATGATGCGTTTTTCTCATTGTTATCCTAGAAATGTAAAATTATTACTTCAAACCTTTCCCCATCCTTGGAACTATTTTCTTTCAACCTTTTTCCTACCCACCTGTTTTATATTTCAAAATTCTCTTTTTCTTTTTATGATGCGTTTCTTACAAATTTCAATAATTTTTTACTACATTCAAGACATAAAACCTTCACCCAATTTCTATTTTTCTTAACAAAAATTCTTTTCGTTGCCTCGTTAGCAGGAAATTCTTGGAATACCTTTTCTTGTTCCTCAATTTGATCCTAATTTTATTTCAATTGATAAGGCCCATTTATATGAAGCTACCTTGAGACTTATTTAACTCAAGGGAGGCTTGGGAAGCATTCTTTCAAAACAAGTCTCCCTTAGGAAAGAAATGTTAAGCACAGAAAGATACTAATTTACTATTTAGTACCTATTCTGTGATGCAGACCATAATTTTTTAGCATAAAAGACTGCCACATCTAAATTTTTTTTAAGGATAAAGCCCACATAGGTCTGAGACCTGTGCGTGGGTAATGAATTGGATGATAGCGATCGACGAGTTGGACTTACAGTTTTAGGTGGGTTCCGAACCACCGGAAAATGATCTTACAGCAGAGAAGTGTCTTTTTACTGGCCAATCTAATCGGTCACCCTTATAAAGAGTGCCTAGGAGAACGCCGCTTATCTCTATTTGATTGAACTGATACCTGCTACATAAAAGACTAAATAGAGGAATTTCGACTTTTCTAGGGCTGAAGAATCAAGAACATTACTATACGCTTTATACATACACTTTACTGTAACATTACATTACAAGAAAATATAGCAGAAAATACCTGTCTCAAGACTCTACAGAGATCAGATACCATTGAGAAACAACTGAGAATAGCCCAGTGAGTACAGTAGTAGAATATTGTAGTGAATAGTAGTAGTAAAGGCGTCGTAGTTGTAGTAGTAATAGTAGTAGCAAGTGAAGCAACCGTTGTAAATAATAAAGTATGTTAGGAGAATTCGAGGAACAGAGGTGCCTGGATTCATTTGGGAATACGTTGCTCCCCGGATCCTCCCCAGCAACTTACCCCCACCCCACAACCCACGAGACCTTGAGCTGCGCGTTGAGATTCTATCATATCACTACAGATTAGGATTAATATTTCATGAGTAATGCGAGAAGTTATGTCAGCGGCCGTTTTATTTATAAACTAGATTTTTACGCTCGGCTCAGAGAAAAGACCGGTTTCACTTGACCACAGTCAGGTTTCTCACTTTTTTTTAACATCTTCAGCGATATTTTTAGTAGTATTCGTGCTCAGCAGCGAGCATCAAGATTGCTCTATCCTGTTATCCATAAACGTCATAAGGTTTATGATGTAGTACAGCGTTCGAAGTGGCGACTTCACCTGGTGATGAGGAAAATTTGATAGTGAAACAGCTAGATGATAAATTACTGAACCGTTCGCTTATTTTCATTTGGTTGTATACTGCGAAATCGACATGAAATACTGCAGGTCCACCATGAGTTCCGTACCACCGACGAGAATGGCAATATGAGATCCAGGGGATGGTACAAATCCAGCCAGCTATGAAAGAATCAAGGACAATAGATATTCGAAACAGTAAGAGGAGGAGGAGGAGGAGGAGGAGGAGGAGGAGGAGGAGGAGGAGGAGGAGGAGGAGGAGGAGGAGGAGGAGGAGGAGGAGGAGGAGGAGGAGGAGGAGGAGGAGTGGAGGAGGAGGAGGAGGAGGAGGAGGAGGAGTGGAGGAGGAGAAGAAGAGAAGGAAGGGGAGGAGGAGGAGAAGAAGAAGAAATAGAGAAGGAGGGTGAGGAGGAGGAGCAGGAGGAGGAAGAGCAGTTGAAGGAAGATTAAGAAGAGTAAGAACAAATTAAGCTACGAAAGAATCAAGGAAAATAGATATTCGAAGGATAAGAGGTGAAGGAGAAGGTAGAGGAGAACAAGAGAAGGAGTGGGAGGAGGAGCAGAAGAAGAGAAGGAGGGAGAGGAGGAGCAGAAGAAGAGAAGGAGGGAGAGGAGTAGGAAAAGCAGTTGAATAAAGATTAAGAAAAAGAGCGAGAAGGAGAAGATTGAAAAGAAAGAGTAGAAGTATGAAGATAATTAGATAGAAAGGGTTGTGAAGATGGAAAAGGAAGAGTAGGAGAGTGAGAGTAGTAGGGAAAGGGAAAGGAGGAAAATCAAGAATTTTGGGACGGGGAAGAAGAAAGAAAAATGAGGATGGAAAAAAGAGAATGAGCAAGAGAATGTTGGGAGGAGGAGGAGAAGGAGGATGAGGAGGAGGAGTAGCAAAACTGTGAAGAATAGGAAGACAATAAGAAATACAAAAGCTGGGTGAAAAGGAAGGAGGAGAAAGAGGAAGAGGAGGAGCAGGTGGAGGAGTAGGAGGGGGGAGGGGTTTAGTAGAAGAACTATGAAGAATAGGAAGACAATAAGAAATACAAAAGCTGGTGAAAAAAGGGGAGGAGGAGGAGGAGGAGGAGGAGGAGGAGTAGCAAAACTATGAAGAATAGGAAGACAATATGAAGTACAAAAGCTGGTGAAAAGGGGTGAGGAGGAGGAGGATAAAGAGGAAGAGGAGGAGGAGGAGGAGGAGGAGGAGGAGGAGGAGGAGGAGGAGGAGAAGAAGGATGAGAAGGAGAAAGAGGAGGAGGAAGAGAAGGAGAAAAAGGAGGAAGAGAAGGAAAAAGAGGAGGAGGAAGAGAAGGAGAAAGAGGAGGAGTTGGAAAAGAATGGATTGAATTGCTGTCTTCATTTAAAACTTTGGAGAGCAAAGTTGAGACGCAGCCGGCCCCATCTTGCACTCAACCCCCCGCCCCCTCCTTATCAAGGATAAGGAGAAGAAGAAAAAAAAGGGAGAAAATTAAGAAGTAAAGGTGGGTCGAGGAAAGAAGCAAAATCATGAAGAACATAGAGAAGATTAGAAACAGAAGGGGTGGTTAAGGAGAAACAGAAGAAGGATGAGAGCAATGAGAAAAAGGGAAAGAAGAAAGGGATGAAGTAAAATATAAGGAGAAAGCAGGGGAAGAACAATATCATAAAGGTGGCATGTACGTTCACACGTTTCAATGCGGCAAGTTCATGCCACAGATCGCTATTGCCTACTCTAGGGCTCTAGGCTACTCTTACCCTATAGACATGTCACAAGAGGAAAACACCAGTTGCAAGGTGGAAGCTGAAAAACGATTGCACAAACAAATCGTGATGTTCAGTCTTGGATGGGTGACCATGCTTCAATCACTTGATGTGATAAGCTTTATTATCACTCACCCGGTGGTTCGGAACCCACCTAAAATAGTAGGTCTGTTTTCCATAACATGGCTCATACGGCGAGGTGGTAGGGTCTCCCCGCCAATAAAAGCCATACGCTCATTATTATTTTTTTGCACAAGCAAGCAGCAGGTGCGTGTTTCAGATCACATTTCGTTGCTTCATGACGCAAAAACGTTGCAAGAAAAACTGAAAGTAATACTTGGGTGATAGACAACACGCTCAGAGATAATACGAAAGGAAAAGATTAAGTATAATAATAATACATTCAGTTACAGAAATCCAAAGTTTTGGATACCTGCTCAATTGCAAGAAGGGTTTTTGATATCCACCACCACCATGTTTTTTTTCCGGACGATGAAGCCCACATAGGTCTGAGACCTGTGCGTGGGTAATGAATTGGATGATGGTGATTGATGAGTTGGACCTACAGTTTTAGGTGGGTTTCGAACCGGGAAGTGATTTTACAGCAGAGAACAGAGTCTTTTTTGCTGGCCAATCCAATCGGTCATCTTTACAAAGAGCGTCCAGAAGTTTCGTAGCTTATCTCTGATTGAACCTGCTATGGCACTCGGCTATCACTTCCCGATATCCCTGGAAGCTATAGTGATGAATCTCCTGAGTGAAAATCTAAGTGAACTTGATAAATATAAATTACATTGAAAAAGAGGGAAAATTAGTTAAAAAAAAACAAACATCAGAGTAAAAATCTATAAACTTGAGAAAAAGTATGTGAACTTGATAAATATAAATGACATTGAAAAATAGGGCAAATTAGTTGAAAAATCAAGCATCAGAGCACATTTAATGCAGTATTGAAGCATACACTATGCAATATTAAAGTGTACATACTTGATCATTGGTCCGTATGTACATTTTCTAACAACCATCAAGACATTGATGACGTCATGAATAAATGTTTTGATTGGTCTAGACATTGCCGAGTCCTTGCCTTGTCGTGCCCGATAAGTGTGAATCGGTCATGTTGTGAAATCGGTCATAATAGGCTAATAATTTGGAAAAAAAAAACGCTAGCAGCACATGACGTGTGCGGGTATTATGGCGATAGTATTGAGGTGCAAAGGACGGGTACGGCGGCTAGCTGAGAGTGAAGTGTGCCAGACCAGATGAGGGGGATAGAATGTCTAGCAATCGGCGAAGTTATGCGGGAGTACAGAAATAGCGGGAACATGGGATTGGGATACCGCCCGCGATACGCGGTACCCCCCTCCCCCTTCCTTCTGTGACAAATAATGCCGTCGTGACTGAGCAAGGCCTCACTACACCATCATAGTATTATAGTGAGGCTTCACACTGAGTAACGGCCGAGATATTGCTACCGTGCAAATTGAATGCTGACGGGACTGAGGTTAAGGCTGTGCGCAGGGTTTTTGGTCATAATTTTTTTCGAAGTTTATTGTATTGGATATTATTAAGGTATTGAAATGTTGACTATTGCCATGATTTTTTTCATAAAGTATTTTATGAAATATGGGAGTTCAAAGTTAAATTTTTTCGGTTTTTGGGGGCAATTGATCTCCCCTACAAGTTATTTAAAACTTTTGATATTTTTTTTTTAAATGAAGGACACATTGAAGAATAAAATGACATATTTTTCATTTCGATCAAACAATTGGTTTTCTCAAAATAAATTTTTTAAAACATGCAAAAAAATTCAGTTTTTCAAAAAATTATTTTGAAAAAACCAATGATTGAATTGAAATAAAAATGTGTCATTCTTTTTCCCATGATTTTTTTCAAAAAAATTATCAAATGTTTAAAATAACTTGTAGGTGACTTCAATTGCCCCCAAAAACCGAAAAATTTCAAAGTTGAACTACCATACTACATAAAATATTTGATGAAAAAAATAATTTATCACAGCAATAGTTAGCATTTCAATACCTTAATAATAACCAATTCAATGACCTTCGAAAAACATTATGACCAAAAACTCTGCGCACAGCCTTAAAGAGGTAAGGAGTAACTTTACATGGTGGACCTACTATTTTAGATGGGTTCCGAACCACCTAGGAGGAGGAGGAGATGAGGTAGAGGAGGAGGATGAGGATGAGAAGTAATAAATAAGAGGAGAGAAGTACGAAATTGTTCTATCAAATTAAAAGTATAACATTTTTCTGAGAAAGTCATCCTCAAATTTCAATCCACAAAATCACTATCATTATTATAAAAAATAATTATTATTATTATTAACAGCCAACGGACTTTTCATTAAATAAGATATACTGCACTAGTTCAAACCAAATAAATTTCATTAAAAATAGTGAACCATCATCAAGAATTATTATCACTAGTTAAACCAAAACCAATGTTATAGGAAATTGTAAGCCAATGGTAACCAAAAAGCCAATGCTATAGTGAATGGTAAGCCGCGCCAACGCAATTTGAATTCAATGTTCATCTCCTGAGATAGGTGGTTCATATAATGGAGGCCCTAATCCTCATTTGACACCACTAAAGGTCCCACACACGAGTTGTTGAGCCGGCTGGAATTTAATTTGGCAAAGATTTCAAAAGTAATTACTGTCAGCAGGTTGAAGACGACGAACGGTAAACTAAAGGCTCACTTCAAGGATCCAGACGAGCAGATTCGCCCAAATTCTTATTCAATCACGTTATTCGACTAACAAAGTAAGCTCTCAATTTAATTATACCCGATTCCATTTGCCTAAACGAAGTGAAACTCAGAGAGAAAAAGAGAGATAGAGATATATAGAGAATGAGATGCTGGAACTATTCATCAGTATCATCTCATTACCTTCAACGTCAAGAAGTGCACTAATTCTAATCTATTGCTCGGGCTTTACCAGATACCGTTAAAACACCAAGTCAGAGTTACACTCGTCCGATTTCAACTTTTCAATTCAAGTACGTTGAGAGTATTGATCACGAGATAGGATACTCTTACAAGTAACGCTCTCAAGCTTCATGTCTGGCCAAAATACCGTACCAAGTACCAGTTAACGTCAGATCAAGGAAGGAACATAACCTATTTTAGCAATAAAATTTTTAAAATTCTCGAAACAGAGAAGTAGTCAGAGAGATTATGACTGATCATAAAGAGTACTTCACCAGGGCTGACTTGGATTATATAATATGCGGAAACCAGATTGAAACTGAATTATATTATTATATGTGAATTGCTGCAGCAGATTATGATAGTCAAATTTATAAATCGCAATAATGTGGATTGTATGTGTACCGTAAATAAGTGTTATTCCATCTGTCAAAAAAAAAAAAAAAAAAAAAAAAAAAAAAAACAATCCCCCCCCCCATTATATTGATTATGGGAAATAAACTATTATATTGTAAAATATGTCTTTGGATGCTATTGTAGCAGGAATTGCCCAACTGTCCAACTTTCTGACAATTCAGTTCAATTATTATTCAGTTGGCGGCTCTGGCGGAAAAAGTATTGTTGACAAACTAATTTTTGACATTTTTTAAACCTGTTTATGAGAATAAGCTACACGAAATCTTCCCAAAAAACTGATTGATTTTCAGTTGTTCTTTCATTGAAGAAAAGGAATCATATTGTACAAAATATTTATTCATTATAAATCACTGTTGACAGTGGCTGGAAATCACAATGACCCCGCCAACAAACAACACGTCATGGCGGCTCTGGTAGCACAGTTGTTGGTTGGAGCGCTTGTCTGTGATAAGATAGAGCTCTGGCCGGCTTTGTTTCCAGCCGCCTCAAGACAATAGCCAAACCATAAGACAATAGGCCATGAACGAAGCTAAAATATGATGCACGTAGTTATTGAGTTAGTGGCCCTTGAGAGATCTGATCAGGTAAATAGACTTTGAAAGTGTACTACAAAGATGCATGCATTGAATTTCCAATGTTAACTTAGATTGATAATTATAGACACCCAGAAAATTATCAGAACAGCCTGTGAGCCAGCCCCACGCTTCAAACCACATATAAGTGTTTGAGTATTTCCATCATTAACAGTAAACCCATTGATTGGCTCTACCACTCGGAGGCCTCATTCCTGAAACTTTCCATCTTGACCCTCAACTCATCCAAATTTACATCACATGAGAGCAGATAAGTGTCATCTGCATACAAAGTTGAGTCAGTTGAAATACCACTGGGGAGGTCATTGATCATTAGCAAGGAAATTGATCAGAGGTCATTGTCATTTGCACTCTGCAGAAACACATTTCTGAGTCGAATCATAATCTACCTGGTAATAATTGATTAGTACAATAATTTCTACCGTATTTCATGCTTACTACACAAGAACTATAAATAGGGAGCTGTATATTGATAGAAGAAATACAACCTTTGGTCAGAAATCTGCATTATATATATATGTTGCCTGCTAACATAAGGAAAATGCACATCTTCAATTTCAAAAAAAATTCAAATGTTTCTTATTGAAATTACACAAAGCAAGGAATTATTATGTATTTAATAATTTATTATTTTTTATTGGTGAATATTTTTACCTTCTTTTAATATTTATGTTTTTGTTATTATACTTTATATTTTATGTTAATATTTACATTCAGATCGAATTAATTTATATAGTTGTAGCTTGACTCTTATACTCGCGTCCCGACACATAGTTTCTATAGAAGGATGCTACAATTGATTAGCAAAATGTAGTATTCAATATAAATTTCATTTATTGTGTTTAATGAATGCCTTTGTTCTTGGGTTACAAGACATAAAAAATAAAAGTAAATTGTTATTATGAGTACCTATAATAATAATAATAATAATAATAATAATAAATTGAAACAATTGTAAACTATGTAGCGTCACTTGTCTATGGAGGAGAATGGATACAAAATTTAAAAAAATACCTAGTACTGGCTAAAATAACCAACAAATAAATTCACAAAAGAAAAAAACTTCAGAATAAGACTTAATAAATGGGAAGTTATACCAAAGACAATATCTCCAAGAGTTAGAACAAAATGGAGCGAAGAGAGAAAAGCTGAATCCGCAAAAAAATGAAAAGCTGGTTAGCAAACAAGAAGAAAAAGTCCAAAAAATGAATAATCTTTACTCAGCGTCTTCCACTTTGGGAGCTTCACGTCTAATAATAACAATTATTAATAATAATAATATTAATTCTCGACATGAATTATTTCTCAAACTAAGCAGGAAAAAAAAATAATAATAAATTTAAACATTAATTATTTTGTTAGCAACTTACATGTTTCCATGGGCGGCGCATGAGGCGGCATGAGCCCCGTGGGAGGGGCGGCTGGAGCGGCGACACGAGGGTTGGTCGGAGGCGGCGGGGAGTGGGAGGGGGAGGAGGCGACAGTGCAGTTGGCTGTGGCGGCGGCGGCGACTTGGTGGCCGAGTGGCGGCGGCGGTGGAGCAGCGGTGGCGGTGGAGTTGGCTTGCCGCCGGGGGCGGGAGGAGGGATTAGGCGGTGGAGGCGGCAGAGGGGAAAAGGAGGAGAAGGTGGTGAGTAGGAGAGGCGGCGCCGCCAACACGAGGCAAGCGCACGCAACACTGGCAGCTCTACAACTCGGGTGCAGCCACTGCAGCCACGCAGCTATGCAGCCACTCGCACTCCTCTCCTCAGCTGCTGCAGCCACAGGCCACCTCAGCCCGGCTGCTGCTGAACAATGCACTTCTACTGCTACTGAATGCAGTATTTATTACTAATATGCTGCTGCTTTACTACTACTAGTGGAGCTGCAGTAGCGCCCGCACGCCCGCGCACGGCCACCCTCCCTCACTCCAACACTCCCTCCTTCTTCGTCTACTACTCCTACTTCTATTACACACGTCCATTCTCATCTAACGGCAACTACACACAAACACCTGCAACAAAACGAAAATTAGCATTAATAAATTAATATTGATGAATAAGTCTCAATAATGATACGATAAGTCTCAATTAGTTTAAAAATAAATTTTTTGCCGGATGATGTCCACATGAGCAATGAGGTCAACCGTAAGATAAGTATCGTCTTTCACGATAATTATCATTTATACAAATAACGATAATTATCGTCTTCCATGATAATTTGGTGTCTTGTACGATGTACATCAAAGGGCTTTTATTTGTACGATCCCAGATCGTCGACCTGCCTTTTTGGACAATAATTTCACATAAATCTCATTCCATAAAATTATTTTTAAAATATTATCTGTCCTGGGAATTTGTTCATTCCCCATCCGCTCTTCATGACCTTTCCAGAAAACCCCTGATTCAAATTATTAATAAAAATTATTCGTTCAAAATTTTAATAGAAATAAAAAAGTGGAAGGAATATTATACTGTTGAAACAATACATCAACAGAGTAGACATTACAAGTATAAGGCTACATTCAGGCACCGCTATGAGCGGTGAGTCAAGTTTGGTGAATAAGAACATTGTAAGTGCTGCTCTTTGTGCTAATTTCCAAGTGATCTCTACTTATAATAGTAGGTCTTACTGGTTGATACTGGAATTATTTTGTAATGCAATCACCGTTTCCAAGGAGAATTTCATTTATTAAGGTCCGGTCCCTTACCTAGACGAAGAAGGGGTTGAATTTCATTGGATTGAGAAGTTCAACTTTACTTACTCCATCTAATACAAGATTTTATCCTCCCCTTCAAGGTAATCCAAGGTAATTCCCTCATATCCATGTAGACATGACTCCTGTATGTTGAATGTTTGAGCATAAACAAGTACTGGAGATAGTGGCCAGTTAATTTCCTGGATATTTTTTTCAAAATTTGTATTATTTGTTTTTCTTGGTTGGAAATAAAATTCATTGTTCACATTATTTTCCTTCCTACATGAAAAATGTTCAGGCACCTTCCCATCTCAAATTTGAAAAAAAAACTCCAAGACAACCGTTTAGCACTGGAAATCTACAACTTGCTTCCAAAAAGGACAAAACCAACAGCTAATGTAGTTCTAGAAACAAGCCCAAAACTGGCTAATAAATGTGAATAAACAAAATACAGAAATTTTTTGTGCCCTTTGAACATTTGTTCGATATTTAATCGTTAAAATTTGGGAGTTGACAAAATATTGGATTGGTCAGCGATATTCATGCATGGCATCCAATTTCTACCAGGCTCATTCCGTGTGTTTTTCTAGTGTTCTCGATTATTTCATTCTTATATTACTACTGATATGAACAGAAATTCCTTTTTGAAGGACACCTTCAAATATTTTGTAACGCAAATACATGGAATATTAGTCATAGCTAATATTATCGTGCCATATATAACTATTTATATAGCTTGCATGTTTACAATACACGTCACACATCACCGTCAATAATTGTAAACATGCACGCTATGATTGATAATTTGAAAAATAAAAGACAAAATTACCAAAATTCATACTCAATTATTGACTTGTAAATGGAGAACTTCAAACCATCTGTATAGTATTAGACTGATTATAATAAATTAGCAGTAAAAATTTATATTTCAAATGTTTATTTATTTGAAATTTATTTAAAATTATTTAACAATGAAATAGTTTGACTTTCAAATTTTCGGCTCTAAAATCACAAACAAATTTCAATATTATATCCACTTTCTTTGGACTATTAGACTGTGCTTGATTTTCAAAGTAAACATCTATATAATAATATTCTTGTATTGGAAAGGAAATTTCGGACATCATTACTTATTTATATCATTTCCTAAAACTAACACCTCATTTTCAAGTATTGTTACAATTTTTAAGCTTAATAAATGTTTGACGAAAAAATAATAAATTTCTTATCCAACTAACAAACTCCATCCTGAATTTAGTATTTTTCAGTTCTCGCCTGTCAGACAATAAATTATTTGGCACCATATTAATAAATTTTGTACTTATAAATAAATTTTGGACTCAATAAGTTGCCTTCTCCAGGACTCCAGGACTGTAGGATATATTACATATTTGATTGAGGGCGCGGTCATAAGCACTGTTGTTTATATGAATAAGCCCATATATTTCTTTAAATATTTAAAAAGCTTAAATATGTAGAGTTGTCCCACAGTACCTCAAATTCATTGAAAAGTAAATCAGTGCTATATAAAAATTTTCTTATTTAATAATTTTTTCTTTTCTGTTTATTTTTAACTTTAATTTATTAATTTCGTTTATTTTTTTTCTTTATATTTTTAATATGAAGGCTTATATAATATATTTATATTTTTAATATAAAGGCTAATATAATATAACTTTATCTACGACCATGTCATAATGTATACATTACAGTTTCACAATTGATGCCAAAACAGCTGTCTTTTCGAAATGCTTTTTGAAACCCGTTGTATAAAGAGCTCATTATAGTACAGGTTCTACATTATAACACGGGTTCTGGACCAATCAGAAGCATTTTTGATGGAATCAATATCGTAATTCAATATTGTGAAACCATCAGCTGATTTGATCAAACTGCTAACTAAGCTGCTAACCTAACAATCTACTATAACTTCTCGTATTTGAGATGAGAGGCTAGGTATCTCTGACAGTCACAGGTAAAATGAAATTGTTTTAATTAAATGTATACTAGTGGTCGTAGATAAAATAGTGTATGCAACGATTTTACTTGGCCATTAAAGCACTCGTGAGATATTTATAACACTCGCATTCGCTCGTGTTATAACTTACATCTAACTCGTGCTTTGATAAGGGTCAAAATAAAATCGTTGCATAAACTACTATGTTATTATATATTTCTGTGCCACGAAAACTTGACTCCGATGTGTATCCAGAGCATTTTACACAAGTTATCTCAAATTCATCAAGTTAACTAACTACTTGAAGGAGCAATGACATTTCTCGAGCCATTCCTACAAACTTGGTGGGATTCGTCAACTTCGCTAAACTACAGTTTCAAACACAATAGTTGCAACCAGCTCCAGCGACTTTAGTTGCCACGTTTCGAGTTGGCGCATTCAAATTGTGTAGGATTTCCATAACTATTATAACCGTGGCATGTGAAAACGCAATATAATACGCACCGCTACGCTGCTAGCTGCTACATAATACAATTTGCATAATAAATTTTATTGCCCACCGCATCACAATTCACAAGTTATTAATCACAATTCACAAGTTATTAATCGCCGAATATTCGGCTGCTTTCACGACCTTACAGGTATGAGTTGAAACAACAAGTAAACCGACTATAATAATGTAACGTATATTATAGTGATGTTTATGGTTGTTTTAGGGCTTATATATAAGTCTTATTCGTCCGCACGAAATGAAGACCCCTATTATTTCATCCCCATTGAAATAACGTTTACAATCCGGCACCAAAAGTTTGCGTTACCGAGCAATATTACTCACATACACTACTTCCTATTCAACCGTAAATATTGTATAAAATGATGCATGTTGTAAAGTTTTCGACTAGGTAATGGTATTTTGGATTACTGCAATAAATACGTAGCAAAACATTGGTTTTGATGGTTATGATAATGAGATCTGAAAGGCAAAACTTCCATAATTGGTTGTTGCTTTCCATGATTCCATAATTATACAATGGAATATGATGAACATATTTCTAATTTGACCCCAAAACTGAACAGTAATTAAACAGCGGTGGGAACGTTTTTTTAATAGTTAAAACAAATGGTTGACTGACTATAGTTAAAATTACTATTTATTTTAATGTTAAATAAATAATGTAAGTCTGAAACAGTATTGTTATAAAATCCTATATTCAAATCAAAATCAAATCAAATCAAATTTATTCCACTAAAAAAAACAAAAAACATGAACAGATTACAATACCATGTGTGGAATTCCCCCAAGAAGACTTCATAGAATTTTTTTTTTAATAAATCAATCAATCAATGAACAAAGCTACAAAATCAAATAAAAAAACTTAATCATAGAAAAACAACTTAAAAAACATGAGAGCTCATAAGAAAACAATTAAATGGTCAGCTAGTAGAGCAGAAAACCCATATTAATTTTCATTTTGGAAAATACGCGAAGTAAATCTTTTAAGCGCTATTTCAATATTTATTTACTGTGACAAAATTACAATGAATATGAGGACGCAAAAGACTTTAATCCAAAACTGTTCTCTTCACAAATTTTGAATATGTCATATGGTCCAAAACATTGAGGTTAATTTTAACGCTGAAAATTTAGATTTCCCAAAATACTCCGCTCGAAAAATAATAAAACGATTCCTTTTCACTTGAAGGCAATCAATTTGGAAGTTCACTCAAAATTAAACACTGAAAACAGTAAATTATATCAAATTTTTATTGAAACTTTCCGCCGAAAAATACTAGCTCGTTATTCAACGCTGCTTAAGGAAGCTATTTGAAATAAATTAAATGTCTTATCCTTTTTCAACAAACTGTATTGTTTTAGACATTTGAACTTGCTATTATATGATTATTTTAAAAAAAAATTTAAAGTATCGCAGAACCATGAATTTATGAAACATTGTAAAGGTTTGATAAATGAATTGACTAAGACTTCTTCATTTGGTCTATCCTCCCGAGTCCAAAGAGCCTAATACTAGCCACTATGGCTTATACTACTTGAGACCTGGATTTTTTTCGGATATTTAGGAATTAAGACCGAAGTGCCTAATACTAGTCACTTGCAAAAATTACCCTTGAGACCTGAACATTTTTTTTGCGTGTTTTTAGAATAGGGACCTAGCGCTCACTCCTCCAGACATTACATGTGTCAATGAATCTTGAAGTTGAGTGACTAATACTAGGCACTTCGGTCTTACTTCTAGTCTGGTGACAAAGAATGTTGGGTCTCAAGCTGGTGTTTGCCGATGTACTAGTATTAGTCACTCCGGTCTCTAATTAATTTAAACCATATTCAGCTTCAGGTCTCAGGAGGCTATTCCGTATTTTGTATTCAATTCTCTATCACATTTTTTTCAAAGCATCATCGAAGGAGAGCATTGAGATATTTTGTTTTCGGAGGATGAAGCTCACAGAGATCTGAGACCCGTGAGTAATGAGTTGGATGACGGTAAGTATTTTTTTTTAGGATGAAGCCCACATAGGTCTGAGACCTGTGCGTGGGTAATGAGTTGGATGATTGTGATTTATGAGTTGGACCTACAGTTTTAGGTAGGTTCTGAACCACCATTAAATCTTATATTGGAATTAACTATAATACTTGAATATTATTAGATCATATTTACTTTTAATTCAGACACAGGCGGTCTACGGACTATGAGTATGCAATTTTTTTTTTGTTTATCTTAAATGAAATGTTGTATATGCAATTTTTGAAAATAAATATTGACTTTTATTATTATATTATTATTTACTTTTAATTCAAAGCATTTATTCAAAAATACAAATACCCTTGGAAAATTAAATGTTGGCTACTGATATTGTAAAATTACAAAAGTCAAGAAATATATAAACGTGTTGAAATGTTCCTACAATTTTAATAGAATGGTAGACTATAATGCCTTCTTAATCTCCTAATTTACTTAAAACCTGCTAATATGAATACTGTAATTATAATTCATATTTTATGAAGATTATGAATTAAAAGCTTTCAAAAATTTGTGAAACTGAAAATATTATTTTTTTTTTTTGAGGATGAAGCCCACATAGGTCTTAGACCTGTGAGTGGGTAAGGAGTTGGATGATGGTGATTGATGAGTTGGACCTACAGTTTTAGGTGGGTTCCGAACCACCGGGAAGTGATTTTACAGCAGAGAACAATGTCTTTTTTGCTGGCCAATCTAATCGGTCACCGTTACAAACAGGTCCTACGAGAACGCAGCTTATCTCTATCTGATTGAACAGATACCTGCTACGGCTCGCGGCTATCACTTCCCATATAACTTGTATAATACAGAAGTTATTGCATTATACATCACATCTGTTCCTAGAAATTAATTATTGATAATACTTTGCGCCATATCTACCATGTCTCAATTTATTATGCATTTAAAATATCTTAGAATTCTATGAGTTGAGAAAACTGCTTGAAATTCAATCATATTTGTCATTGCTCACCAAAGTACAACTAAAAAACAGGTCGAATTAAGAGCCTCCTTCTGTTTGGAAGACGGTTAAAAACAGTAGGGCTATTTTTCTCATTACTTATTTATCTAGCCTGCATGCACTGAACAGAATAGAAGTATGGGCTCTTTTGCAGCCAAACTAACCCCTCCCCCTCTCTTAGACAGCTCCTCCTCCCCCTCTAAATTCTACAACTCACCAAAAACTCGAGTTGGCACAATTCCCGGGGTGTAGGAGACGACGACGACCACGACGAAGCCGTACTACTCATTCCACTAATTTCGCCACACAGAAGACTAGCCTAGATAAGGTCAATCTATTTTCTCATGTAAATCATTATTATTATCATCATAATAATTGTTAATTAATGTGATGTAATTAATTGTTAATTAATGTGATTTCAGTGCGGACAACGGTGTGTTATATTGTTATACTGAGATAGGGTGGATTAGATCAATTTGACAAATTTCAGCTAAAGGCAGAATTGTTGAGTTTGATGATGCCCTTGAATCATTGATCATTTCCCTGATCATTACGTAAAATAAAGGAATCATAATTTGGAAGGAAAAATAAAGATTCAATACCAAAGAACTTATGTAAGGGGTACTGGACACAGAATGTGAAAATAACGATAAATGTCAATGTTATCAATTAACCCTCAGAATTATTGTTTGCCATAGTATTAAAGTATTAAAGGGATGAAATGAAAAACTTCATTTATAGTGATAGTACTACCGCTCCTTAAAACTTCATTCAATTCAATTTATTTTCAAATAACAACATACCAGAATATGGTAATATAATAATGTACAACAAAAAAAACATACATTAAAATGGTACATACAGGTATAATGTAAAATAATGAAAGATATTTCTTTGCATTACACGGACTAGTGATCTATGAGCAGAGAATGTGTTCAGATTTGAAGTCTCACGCTTATTACAAAGACTATAAAGTTTTCTCCACCACTCAACCGTAATTATTTTATAAGAAGATCGAGCGTGTGAATCTCTTCAAATTGTGGACAAAATTATTAAGCGACTTGTTTAAATTTGTTCTATGAAATGTCCATATGAGTCGACCAAATTTAATTGGAATAATGGTTGTAACTGAACCACAACCAAGCCAAACTACAGTAGAACATCGATTATCCGTCACTCTGGTTATCGATAATCCGTCACTCCAATTATCCGGCAATTTATGTTATTCGTCATACAGAGAAAATGCCTGATCACTTTAAAAGATGTAAACTTAAACTATGAAATATTATGCAACATAAATGGATTAGAGGAATTTGTCGAATTTCGGTTACAGGACTGTTGTGAAATTAATGTGTTTGCATTTTCATTGTACTCTGTAGTATATTTCTGATGAAATAGGTATGGTATACATTAATTTATCCTTGAATTACCATTTTATACACTGTATTATTTTCCCAACTTGTCTTGAACCATTTAAAATTTGGAGATTGTACTGAGTACATTTACTTGGCACTTATTTATTTAGCTTCTATTATACTTGGCGCCTAAAAAAAAGGCAATCAATTAACCAATCTATACTGTCATGGGCCAGGTCCCGTTAATAGAAGTTCCACCTATGAAATCTAGTAGAAGAGTACACTTTCAAAACTATTCTCCAAACCATACTTCACACTTGAAAACCCCACTTGATTCTGCACAAATCAAACAATATTTCTAAATTGTCATTAATAAAAAATCTGGTACAGAAAAATAAAGGTGTCAAATTTGTGGCAAACCCAGACAGAAGAGACCAATGGCCTGTGGAGACGCCCCTCCCAAGACATGAAGCACCTCTCGCGTAGTAGTACTAGTATTTACGGCGCTCACTTGTATGTATATACCTTGTATTGTTTTATATACCTATATATGTAAAGTGGTATATATCAGGCTATATACAGAGTGGTGCATGAAGTAGTTACAGACGCCCAAACCAGTTTTGAGGCTCGGGCCGCGCCAGCCCGAAGGTCATAAGCGGCAAACCGCCACTCAGTATAGAATACAGACTGTATACATAGGTATATAATAGCATTGTAGCCAGTGAACATAGACGGCAGATGCAGACTCGCAGACAGTCGCGAGATCGATGGAAACGCCGCGGATCGGATCTGCTGACTGTATCATTCTCAATTGTCTCTCTCACTCCCTCTCTCGCTCTTTCTCTCTTACACCCTCACACTCTTTTTCTCGCAATTACACTCTCTCTTGTAACCAGACGCCAATGAAGACTACATTGTCGCATCTCAGAAAAGCAATCATTGTAATTGAAATGCAATATTGTAATTTACATTTTGTACCTCTACTGATCAATCTGCCATTGATTTCATATGATAAATCATAGAAATCATTCAAAGATTTTTGAAGTTATTTAATTTATGAATAATGAGATCCCTGATGGAAGAATTGGTTGAGAGATTTTGTAGACAAGAGAAATTTGTTGATAAGTAAAAATTGATTAACCTACTACTTCAACTGAACAAATTGCCATTAATTTCAAATAATATAATGACAGAAAACTAACAAAAATTGTTGAATTTATTTAATTTCTGAAAAATGAGATCCCTGTTGGAAGCATTTTATAGTGGGGTATCATGATTAGGAATAAAATTATATTTAGTAGCAATTTTAAGATTCGGGATTCTCTTTAATATCTGTATGTTTGGTTTTTTGAATAAACTCCTATGGATGTTTCGTAGAATCATTCAGATAAATTATTATTATTGGTTGCGAGAGATGTCGTTAACAAGAAAGATTTGATAATAGGAAAAAATTAATTTACTACTTATTTCGTTCCCTAATATACACCACATTTTGTCTCTTATCTTTGTGGATTGAGTGGTAGGCTAGAGCAGCGGTTTCCAAAGTGTGGGTCGCGAAGCAAATTTTGGTGGGACGCGGAATATATGACAAGCCTAATCTCTTTCTGGATCGAAGTTAAGAATGAATATCCGTAGATATCTAAAATGGCATTAATGGAATTCATGGAATTCACAACAACCTACTTATGTGAACGATCCTTTTCAAGTTTAGTGTTTCTTAAAATCAAGTACAGAAACAGACTTTGTGTGGAGAATGACTTGCGATTGAAATTGTCAACCTTTAATCCTGACATTGAGGCAATTGTCAGTAACGCCACCAATGTCACAAATCGCATTAATTGTCATTGTCAATCCTGTGTTTTTCCTTATTGTAATGAATTTTAAAAGTTGATATAAGCTTTATTAAATGGTATTTGTAATTCACGGTGAAAATGTTACATTTGACATAGGCCTATATATAATAATTATTTTCTCCTTATACCCTTGCTTTTAGTCAAGTATAGGTTTAGATACACACATACACATATATATATATATTTATAAAGGTGTGATAGCAATGTTGTAAATATATATATTTATTTAAATATACATAGTGGGTCGCAAAATACCTCAAATTCGTGGTGGTGGGTCGCTGAAGGAAAAGGTTTGGGAACCACTGGGCTTGTGGATACTTGTTTGTCTCAAATACACCACCGCACTTTTTTTGGAAAATTTACAAATAGTCATATATCTATCTAACATATTTTTAAAACTCATTTTATTGCTTCCTCTTATTTTTAAATTTCAAATGAGAATATTCAGTAATGACATTAAGGCTCTTCGTGGAATATTCTGTTAGCTTTAATATGGAAATAAATTTATTTAAATGAATTGTATTATTGATTCACAATGGAAAATCTTGTACGTTAAATTGCAGCTTAGGAGGCCTGAGTGCTGAGACTCGACGTATCTTCTAGTAATGGGAGCTTGGGTGGAGCAAATATATAAATCTAAACATGAAACAACAATGATAAACAAGCAGAAAACAGGTAAATACAAATAAGCATTATAATAGATGCAGAAAGTAGTAACAATGAATACAGATACTGTATATTAGTATCTGTATTCATTGGTAGTAATGAAGTTCAACCAATTTAAACAACAGGGATCAGAATAAACAGACATACCCAATGGTTCTTCCTATCAGAGGCTTTCATCCTATTAGCCAATAGTATTAGTTCATGTAGGTTGTATAATATGAAACTATTCTATAATTTAGTTTCGTTTGAGAATGAAGTGAGTGCCCAAACTATAGTAATAAATTAATGTGATTGAGACACCACATTAAGAATTATTCGTTACGGATGACCACAAACTAAATTTTACCATCACAGAATTTTTTTTCAATTTAATAACACTTTGGAAGAAACTTTGTTATACTTCTGCATAATAACATGAGTGGAAAAGCCTAGCTAGCTCTGTCTGAGAAACTTACTTCTCCCTGTAAAACCAGATTTGAAATTCTCATAGTGGCAAATACTAAGTTTGTTGAATGCTAAAAGTTCTGAATAAGCCCAAAGCCCTATTCCAGCATGAAACTACCTCTGCATTCAAAGTTCCACCTAGAAATAATAGGTGGAAAGCTTGTTAAAATGTTGAAACCCTGTGGTCTAGCTACCACCATGAATAGAAGCAAGAACTTTTTTAGAGGAACTTGTGTTTACGAAAAAGTTGTTCATGCTACAGGACTACTTATTATCAAATTACTAAAGGTCTGATCCTCAGAAAATTGATGACTTGTAAAAACTGTAGGCCTACATTACAAAAATTTGTGAAAGTAGTAAATCTATGTTCAGGTTTCTATCATGTAAAAAAAATATTTTCTTGAGTTTTTCAAATATCATTTGAAATCTAATTATATTTCTAATAACATAAGCTAGGCATTCAGCCATGTTATATTATCATTTCCGTACACTTTATAAAACTTCGATACTACACTTCCATATTTCCGAGAGCCCAGATATTATTGATATTTTTCACTACTTAAACTACGCCCAAAATATTGATTAATAAAAATATTCAATACTTTTGTTCAATTTTATTCAAGTGTTGTTTAGACTCTTACAAAAGAGTGAAAATTAGAAGTTCCAGGATTAAATCTACCTTGAAAATCTGGAGTAGTGAAATGTAAAATCCTGATTATATTTTTTTTAAATGATTTATAGAAAAATTTCAAATGGGGAACGAAACATGAAACATAAACAAGATTCTGAGTGGCTGGAATACAAATTCACTGAATTGAAATAAATGCATTGAGAATTGAACATGAAGCAATGAGAGTTTTTAATTTTGCTGAGAGTTGCAGGTGAAAAATCTCAAGAAAATTCAGAATCTCGAAAAGATAAGAATATTTGAATACGATCAATAAAATTCTATTACACAAATTTTTGTTTGATCAATTTCAAATTTCATTATTTCTTTGATATAAGTCAAACAACAAAAAATAACGATTCATCATTCACTTCAACGAAAATCTATTTTACTTCAATATTGCAAAAGTTTCATCGTCTGGAATACTTAAAAATATTCTGCTAAAATAAAGAAACAGGGAAATGCGATTCTATGTTACGAGAAGGCAGCGCTTGTACAATCAGCACATAAATATTGCGTGGGACGATGAAACGTTGCAAAGGTCATTGACTACGAATGAACTTCACCAGTCCTCAAAGAGAGTTGTGTAATTTTTAAATTGAAGCGAATCAAATTTTGTGGGTCACAAAGAGAATTGAATAGTTACTTCACCCTTCTCTGGACTTGGCCGTTATTGTTTTACAATACTGTCAAATAATTTAATCAGAGATGAAACTGATTTAATAACAATTTCATAAACTCTCAGACAATTTTAATTTATTTTCCTTTTTTGTTTCTTGGAATTTGATAAATTGTAAATAAGTAAATTTGTCAGTTTGTTCAATTGTCAGTAACTTCGAACTAACTTGATAAATATATTCACTTTTATGATATATTCACCTATATTTCAAACAAGATGAATGGTGACAAGCAAACTATCTGATGTTGGAATAGCCTAAATCCACTTCATTAATACATAAAAATTGGAATAGTAATAATCATCCAGGAGAATAAAAATGAAAGACTTCAATGCAAAGAAAAATATGTAGTTTTCCACGTTGGAAACACTGGCAGATATATTGCGCAGATTTTGCTTTTGAACTTTAATTAACAAATTTTATCCGATCAGATACAATACTGCTGGAAGTTGAACGCACAACTATAGAATTTTGGAATAAAGTCCTACAAAATTATTAAGCATTATATTAAGCAGTATATTATTAAGCATTAAGAAATAATTTAAAATACTGTAATTTGTCGTTTCTATTAGCTGTTGGATAAATTGATAGTATACAATAATAAACATTGACAGAATAATAAACATTTCCTAACTTGGTTCTTAATGCAAATAAATTAAGAACCACCAAGGTAATTGGGGATCACAAAAAAAATTATACATTTTCAGACATTTTCGTTGAAAATCCTGTTATAAATGAATTTATAATGCATAACAATCTGTTCTAACCACATCACAAGAAATTTAAACCATTTTTATTAAAATGCCGTCGGTAATTTAGAAGTTGCGTACTAAAAAATGGAGAAATAACGTGCAATAGAAAAGGCTCGTTAATTAGCCTCATTCAGTTCAAATACTAAATAATTGAGAATAATTTTCAAGCGGGAAAAGAGCTCAATTTGACTAGAACTTAATTCAATCCTAGTGAATTGGAAAATAACACATTTTCAGGACACAACACAGGTTGTGAAAGTGATAGAACTCTTTAGGGAGCGTGGAAGGAAACATCGCAAACCAAACCAACCAATCATAGCGCTCGGATTTTAGCAGCTCACTGGGAAACCTAACCTCAAACGTTGGAAAATAATCTCGTATTGCAAATGTTCCACTAGAAAGGGTTCAAATAACAATTGTTTCGGCAACATTCATGCACAATAATGACGATATATACTGCTAATTCATCAGTTTTGAGCGTTTTAGTTAGGTTATGAAGAAGGCTATTGACGAAAAATCAATATCGTCCTTCGTTAGATTGGAGCTCGATAACTGAGGATGGCTAATAAACACACGTACAGTAGAAGGTGGATTTAGATGTGAAGTGTTGATAGAAGCTGGAAATATGAGGGTGGAGTTCAATTTCAATGGAGTAAAAGTTCGTTTTGAAGTAGGGTTGTGAGGGAATTGGTAGCGAGACCGACACTTGGTTTGGCTAAATTTAAATTTTGCCTCATTTTACAAGCGAATCGGAGATTGATACGAGCAAGCTGATAGTGATAACGCATATTAGACAAACAGAGCGTTGGAGATTTATTCCTGTAGTTTGAGGTTATGCCGCATGCCGCCGGCCGAAAGATACTAAAAATAAATCCCAGAGAAAATGTTGCACTGTGTACGAACTTCGTGTTGTAAAAATACTTCACAAAATGCTCTAGCTCTGACTCACAGTAGAACGCTCGGCCGGTGTCGGAAGATTGGAAAGAGTGTCACAGCCAAATATTACAATCCCATTTTCTAGCCATAATTCGCTTCTAAAATAGGTCAAATTTTACTATATTTCACGACGTACCTCATCGCACTCATTACCCTTTCCCACAAAATAAATTCAGACCAGGTTTTATTTCAATTTAAATCCTCCCTACACCAAATAAAAATACAATTACAGTATTACTTATTGTTCAACTGAACTGTTAGGTGAGAATATTATAAAATAGTGGACGATTTTATTCTACTTACTGTACATCATAGAAACAGCAATTCCAGTTGACGATGCCTATTGTTCGATAGTATATTATATTTATCATTAATCAAATAAAACACTAAATTATAATATTCTTGACTAATGTATATTTCTCCTATACTTCTTCCCACCAACATGGATCAATCTATCAAGTTATCTCCGTCTGCCGGCAACAATCTTCAATTATCTACGGTAACTGACCAACGTTTAGATAAAAATTCGACTAGGCAACATTTTATTCTACTAAAATACCTCTGAACGCGGCTAAAATCTAAACTACATTGCGTTTAGATTTTTTCAGTTCGCACAGTTTCGATGTGACGATTCACTTTTTTCTATTACGCGAGTGAGATAATGTTTCTAGTCTACTCGGAATGACCGAAACCACAAACGACATTTCAAATTAAAAATAATTGGAGCAATCAAACTTTATCTGACGCGACAACAGTTCCGGTTTATAAAGTTAACAAACCAAATGCTAACGAACGACTGATTCACTGTCGACTGCACTGCACTGCGTCTGGGTTGGAGCACTGACAGTGTGGCCAACCCAAGAAACAATATTTACCCGCCGGCAATCGATAAAGTCCCTTCATCACACCACCGGCGCACCGGCAGAAGCTAGTAGACGTCCTATGATAATGGTCCTTTTGCAATTGATTTTTCCTTCGAAAAACAATAATTTAAATTAACTTTTTATTGTAAATTTAACGACTTTGATTTTCATTTTCGAGTCATGGAGACTCTTCAAGGCATCCTAGTTCGATGATGCCGGTTTTTTTGGTTAGAAGAATAAATTAAAATTGACTACAAGACGTTAAATTTACAATAAAAAGTTAATTTCCTGGATTTCTTGTTCCATAACGAATTGCGTTATTTATATTTGACTGCAAGACGTTAAATTTACAATAAAAAGTTAATATTAACAACGCAGATTGTTTTGGAACAAGAAATCCAGGAATAATTAAAACTATATTTAAAAAATGCAATATTACATAACATAAATTATTTCTAAATGTTATATTTTGGCTTACGGTGCTTACACAAAGGACCATCCAAAACTCGTGGATAAGGATAAACACAATCGTAAAATCAAACACATTGATTTGAAAATCAAACTCATTGCTGTGGAATGGACAATGGCATAAGATGTATGACAGATTGGAAAAGCCTATCACAGCATGCGCCTAATTTTGTGATGGTGATTATTGGATGCTCCACTGTGCAAGCACCCTAGCTGATAAATCGTAAAAGCATGTCCAAACCATTCAACTTACTGAGCTAGAATGCTCTCGTACAGTAATCCAGACTTCTGGACTATTATTGATAACTATATAGATTGTTTTATCTAGATTAGGCCTATATTGCTAAACGTGTGTAGACTTGTGTTAGCAGACACGTAGACCTACTACATAGTCCAACTCCGCCCAAGGTTATTCGGTTTTGTGAGAACTAGAAAAATGGTGGAGGTATGACGTATTTCAGCTCAGTGACAATGAGTAACCCATATCATTGACAGCTCAATTTATTTGAATTGAATTTCATTGACAGCTGATCAAGATATCGAGTCAAATCTGTGATGAGCAAAAAACTTAATTTTTGTACTGAAAATGTGTACAAATAAAACTGACATTTGCAAGTTAAATGTGATACTGAACCAAGTGACGTCACTACATTACTATTTTGTTAATTTGAGCGAGTTATGGAACAACCTTGTTTCTATTAACCTTGAGATCCGCCTAGCTGCAGAGAACCAGATAATTTCTAACAAGAGTCTAGACTCGTGAAGCAACAGCTATACAAAAGCACTCCATCACAATAAGTTATGGGCAGATATCCAGAAACAGGCACGTAGAAAGGGGGTGGGGAGCTTGATTGGTTCAGCTCCACCACCGAAATTTTGAGGGATATTTGGTTGTTTCATACCCCCTGACACCCCCCCCCCTTCCCACAGTATGGACTTATCAGTCCAGACATTTTTTCGGGGGGATATCAAGAAGTGAGAAAATATTTTTTTTGGGGATGAGATATCACCTAAAAAAAGGTCCTCACCCCCATAAAAAGCTTATTTTACTGTCAGTTGAGAATTTTCGGGGTTTATATACCCTTTATACCCTCCTAGATTCGCACCTGCAATAAGTTACAATGTTCTGAATTTTACGGGCATTCTACATTTCACAATAATTTATTGATCAGCTTGAACAGTATAGCTGTGTAAGTAGTTCTAACTTTTGCTAGTCATTCTTTATAATAGAGCTTGACAGAGATAGATTGTATAAACGATTTTTTTCCTTGGCAAACTGAGTAGAATGATCACGATATGATGAAGTAAGTATATAAGCCTAGTTCAAATTCACATATTTATAACCGCCTCCATGGCATCCTCGCGAATACATTTTTTTGGTATTAACATTTTTGGTGAATTTAACGACTAGCAGTCAATATAATTCCAAATCGTTAAATTCACCAAAAAGTTAATGTTAACAACGCAGTTCGTCATGGAACAAGAAATACAGGAATTTTTTGGTGTTTCCAGGTTTAAATTGTTTTGGAATGCGAATCCCACTAAAATCATTGAGAACACACTTGGATATCAACAACCCTTTTCCAGAAACTGAATAAAAATATTTCAACTTTCCTTTCCTAGCAAATTTCACTCCCTCAGAAACCTTCGTGATCATTGTAAATAATACTGATAGAAAGTGAATTTTAAATGAGAGGCACTGAATAAGTACAAAAAAGCAATAAATTGGATAATTCTTTTTTGATCATGAGTAGTTATTAAAATCCTTTTTTTAACTTTTGGAGTATGCAGAAATAATAGCTGGTATAAAAATGCCATCAGCAATTATTGAGCTAAACCTTCAAAAGTCACATGATAATAGAATTACCATAGCAGGCATCTGTTCAATCAGATAAAGATATGCTACGAACTCCTGGACCCTCTATGTAAGGGTGACCGATTGGATTGGCCAGCAAATAAGACTGTTCTCTGCTGTGAAATAACTTCTCGTTTGTAACCCAAGTAAAACTGTAGATCCAACTCATTTATCACCATCATCCAGTTCAATACCCACGCACAAGTATCAGACATATGTGGGCTACATCCCAAAACAAAAAATGAAAATAAAGGATTTTTCCATTTCTGATTATTCTACTTACATCGTAATTTTTATCTACAGCTACGTTATAAAGTAAAGAAAAATAAAATTTATTCTCCTGGATTTCTTGTTCCATGACGAACTGCGTTGTTAATATTAACTGCATATTTGACTGCAAGTCGTTAAATTTCACATGAAAAGTTAGAATTTATTCATTGATCTTTATAATAAAAAACAAACAAAAAATAAAAGAAAAGTAAACCATCAGTAACTTGTGTATTATTTTATCCATCAAATGATTTTTGTTTATTCCACAAATCACAAAAATTCCCTTCCACTTTTTAAATAATTATCGTTGATCTATTTTTGATATTAGATGTTTTTTTTTTTTTATAAAGTACTAAGTCAAGTTGCAATAATTTCAAAGGGAAACAAAATAGCAGATCGCAGAGATGAGTCCGACCGGCTCTTGTCCTATCTTTCAGTGAAATGCTGTAGTGGCCGAGCTCAGTTGTGTATTTGACCGTTAGGCAGCAGCACTGGAAGGCCAGCAATGTATTTTCGAGCACTGTGGAAAATGGACAAGTCAAATTAGAGGGCGATCAGCGGAGCCAAAAAAATGATTTCCTGGAAACTCTATTAATTGATTACACATTTGAATTGCTTGTTTTTATAAAATATCACCAGTTTGGTACTGCTACGATCTACGAAGGAGAAGATTGAGAAGAAAAATGAAGAAGACAGAAGACGAGAGAAGCAGAAGAAGTAGTGATTCTTAAATCAGTTGAAATTAATAATAAATAGTAAATAATGTCAATACCTTCAATAATCTAAAACAAACATAATTCAAATGAAGATAGGGTTAAAAACATGTTTGTAAACGATAACCAACTAGACCAGGAAGAAAGTATTGAATTTATAGGAGTTTTGTTGGATAAACGATTGACCTAGGCTTCATACATTGAGAAAATATGTTGTAAAATTCCATCTGGGGTATTTGTCCTGCAACAGCTTGCTAGATTAAATGACAAAAAGTTACTTTTTACAGCTTACCACAGGCTCTTACTGTCACATAATTAGGTATGCTATCTTAGTATGGGGTAATTCATCAAAACAAAACCTTGATAGGGTGTTTAAGTTCCAAAACAAAGCTGTTAAGAGTATGGACAGAGTAAATACATTAGATTCATGTAGGCCGTTGTTCAAGAGACTTGATCTCCTCACTGTACTTATATGTGTATGAAGCTACTTTATATGTAAAAAAGAGTGATATTAATCAAAATCTTGATGTACACGATTATAATACAAGAAGCCGAGGAGATTATCAGTTGGTGTGTCACAATAGTAGCTTATTCCAACAAAAACCTAGTTATATTGTAGGAAACTCTACAACAAGCTCCCGCAGTTTTTAAAGAGTCTTGAAAATAGAGAAATATAATAAACAAATGAAAAATAGATGCTATCTAGGATGCCTTGAAGGTGGGTTTCAACTCAAATATGTAGGTATGCTATCTTAGTATGGGGTAATTCATCAAAACAAAACCTTGATAGGGTGTTTAAGATCCAAAAGAAAGCGGTTAGGTTTATGGAAAGAGTCGGTTAGGTCTATGGAAAGAGTCACAAAGAAAGCGGTTAGGTTTATGGAAAGAGTCACATAGTTATGCTATCGTATGGGGTAATTCATCAAAACAAAACCTTGATAGGGTGTTTAAGATCCAAAAGAAAGCTATTAGGTGTATGGAAAGAGTAAATAGATCAGATTCATGTAGGCCGTTGTTCACGAGACTTGGTCTCCTAACTGTACCTTGTTATATGTGTATGAGGCTACTATATATACAGTATGTAAAAAAAGTGATATTAATCAAAATCTTGACGTACACGATTATAACACAAGAAGCCGAGGAGATTATCACTTGGTGAGTCACGATAGTAGCTTATTCAAACAAAAACGTAGTTATATTGCTAGGAAACTCTACAACAAGCTACCGCAGTTTTTAAAGATTTAAAAAAATATAGAAATATAAAAAAAAACAATTGATAAAATATTTTGTTGACAAAGCTTTCTATAGTGTATAAGAGTTCCTTTCACATCAAAATTAAGCCTCACCTCAACTAATTGATATAGTAATTATGGTAACTAGTGTATAAGATTGAATAATTGTTGATCTGACTTGTCTTATACTCCTTAACTGGAGTCTCCAAGACGTGTTCTCAAAAAAAGTAGTAGTCGGAGAAGGTGGAGAAGAAGAGGAGGAAGAGGATGAGTGGTGGATGATTGGAGAATTAGTAGTAGGAAGAGGAGGAGTAGTATTAGGAGGAGAAAGAGGAGAAGCATGGGGAGGGGGATTATAAGAAGGATGAGGAGGAGGAGAAGGAGGAGGAAGAGTAGGGGGGAGGCGATGAAGGAGGAGGAGGATGAGGAAGAGGAGGAGAAGGAGGAGGAGGAGGAGAAGGAGGAAGGAGGTGGAGGTGGAGGAGGGGGAGGAGGAGGAGGAGGTTGAGGAGGAGGAGGAGGAAGATAAAGAGGAAGAGGATGAGGAGGAAGATAAAGAGGAAGAGAAGGAGGAGGAGAAGGAGGATGAAGAGGAGAATGAGGAGGAGGATGAGGAGGAGGAGTAGGAGAATGAGGAGGAGGAGGAGGAGGAGGAGGAGGAGAAGGAGGTGGAGTAGGAGGAGGAGGAGAAGGAGGAAGGAGGTGGAGTAGGAGGAGGAGGTGGAGGAGGAGTAGGAGGAAAAGAAGATAAACACGAAGAAAAAGAAGAAGGATGTTGACTTTGAGTGGGGTAGGCTATTGTAAAATTATTAAATTTTATATAGAAAAGGAAACAAATAAACAGTAAATCACTCATACTAAATAGAAATACTCAGTACTACTATAAAACGTAATATTCATACTAAATGAAGAAAATGATGGAGTAAATCTTTTTGGAAAAGCAGAACGATATTTCTCGATATCTACCATTGTTGAATGATTTGTCAACAAATAAGGGAAATAAGACAAAAAACATAAATTCCAAATTTCTTCATATCGACTGTCCTAAATTCAACATTTTCAGTGTTTGATGACATACACCAAGATGAAGCAGTTTTTTAATTTCAATCCATCTATTTCCAATTCTCCCGAAGCTATTAATTGCTTCCTCCTTGCATTACAGCTGCAGATTGATTCAGTTTGCTTCCCTGCAGACAGAATTTGATACCAATCATGAAAAACTGCTTTTAATGAAGTGGTAACATCATTTGGAGGGAAGAGAAATGCATAACAATTTTAACAATTGCAGCTGCATAGAGTGCATTTCTAGTGCGCTTGCAAGCAGTGCACCGTGAGGCATTCGTTCTATTCAAATTATTCTGTTCATTATCATCATCATTTTGTCTGCTCAGACATTTCAATTTGCAATGTTGCGTTAAGAATATTATGACAACAACCCACTTGAATAGACTCCTACTTCTGGAATTATTATTAATACATTCATTGTTTGCTGCGGTCTGTGGTGGATAAGAAAAAAAGACAGACGTGGGGGAAATGTACCTGGTTCAGTATTTATGGTGTACCTACTGAGTATTCTCAATCAGTTATCTGGAAAGCATGAGGATGAATAGCGACCACAATGTCTCTACTTCTTGCAAGCAAATTGCATTGAAATGACTAGACTGGAAGAAACTTGGGTAATAAATTCTGAAAATGATTGAGATGTTGAAGGTTTTGTAGAAGGAAACTAAAATGTTTGTTTTTGTTTACAAACCGTGAATGAAGCTGCAATGAACAATATTGGTATATGCAGTAGGTAGATGGTCTTCTGGTACTATCAATTATCATTTATTATTACTGCAGAAATTTCATTTAATTTTGTTGACAGACCGTAAATATACTTGCACTGCTTTCTTGTGTTGACGAATTTGTATACATTTTCATTATCACTGTATTACTGTACTATTATTATTAGTTTCAATAGAATATATAATATTATTTAATCCAATATTGGGGTCTTTTGCACTATAACCCTGCATTTCTTAAAAATTGTCATTGAACAGTAGATTCCTAAACTAACCTAGCCTAACGTTACCTAACCTAATCTAAGACCTGGTTAGGTTAGGTTACGTTAGGAATCTACTGTCCAATAACACTTTTTTTAAATGCGGGGTTATAGTGCAAAAGATCCCAATATTGACATTTTTAATGTTTTTACTGAATGAGATATAGATCTGCGATCGTTTTACTAATGTTTGATTAATTTATTCATATATTAAAAGAACAGCTACAGAATCCTTTTTTGGCCCTCATGGCATAATATTTACAATACTAATGACCAAAACTGTAATGATTTTACTGTCATAATTTACTATTATTTGGAAGAAAATTGACATCATCAAAAATTACATAGGCTTTGAGAAACAGGGATCAGGGATGCATGTCCTATTTATTTTACTCCGCAAATTATTTCCAGTTTTAAAAAAGAATTTGACTTTCCGTGTAATTCTTTCTTTTCCAGTTAATTTATAATGTAAAACTAGCGGTATAAAAGGAATGTCCAGGAAAACCTAAGTTTGAACAAATTTTATATTAGTATTACCATAGATTAGGGAGTAAGTAAGGTTCGTCTATGGTATTTCTCATACGTTTACAAGTGACAAATTGCAGAACTATGAGAACATTGTTGCGCTATTCGGTAAAATTCTTGTATTTCTTGTTCCATAAAGATCTGCGTTGTTAATATTAACTCATTACTGTAAATTTAACGACGTGCAGCCAATTTTAATTGTGAATAAATAATATTCCTACTCACTTTTGGCCCAACGTTTTTAAGTCATGGAGACTTATCTACAAGGCGACTCATCATCACCTTGAAGATGAGTCTCCATGATTGGCCAAGTCTCCAACGTTTGGCCAAAAGTGAGTTGGAATATTATTTATTCACAAATAAAATTGACTACAAGTCGTTAAATTTACAGTAATGAGTTGATCGGTAAAATTATTAATATCTGCCTAATTATTGGATAGCATCCAATGGAATTGAAGGATTAAACCGGATTAGCGGAGCGAGTGGGAACTCTATTAAAAAATGGACTAGCTATTGTACCCGTCCTTCGTACGGATTATGTTTAGAAGTAAGACTAAATATGTTTCGACTTTTTTGATAGCAACGATCATGAAGTTGTTAGCAGCTTAGTAAACAACTTAGAACGTAAACAATTCAGTGACAGTTATCAGAGAGAATATTTGAGAACAGCTGATTGATATATCATGATAAATTACGTGATTTGTTCTTATGTGGTAATAAAACTTAGAAGAAACGTATCCGAAATCGCACAATACTTGGTTTCTAAACGTTTATTATTCTGTTAAAAAAAAGTTAATGTAGTTTTTTATAGCTAAAGACATTGTCAAAAAGGTCTTCAATACTGATAAATTACTTTAATCCCGATTGATGCTCTCGTCTTTCAGGAGAAGGCCGCGTAAAATGCCTTCGGGGCCGTGACAGACAGACAGACAGAAAATGAGATAAGACTTGTTTCGGCTTCTTTAATTTATAAAACGTAAAAATAACCAAAAAATATATAATTCTGATAAATGTACAGACAAAACTCTAATTTTATTTATATAGAAGATAGATGATCAATTGATTACACATCTGATTTGTCTTTATGAAATATCACAAGCTTGTACTGCTAAGGTACTTAACTAAGGTAAGCTAAGTACCTAACTAAGTACCGTACCTTGCTAAGTACCTTACCTAAAGTACTATAGAAACGTTACTTTGAAATAATTAAGCATTTGATTAAAATTTAATTTATTTCGTATATAAATAAATTATTGGTATTTGCCTAAAATTATTTGCATAAGTCTAAAATAATAAAGTTAAGAAAGGAAAGAGGTATTAGATGTTCTTACTTTTCAATTGGTCGCAAGCAGATTCTTAGCTCAGGTTTGTTTCCCACTCCCATCTCTCATGTTACTGATGGCTCCTTAGGAAAACTCGTATGATTTATACAATAATTATTCTAATTTCGGCCTAATCCTTGGATTCTAATTATAATCGAACAGGTGTATTATACTTGCAAATCTACAAGCGAATTAATTATGTTTCAACCAATAATTAGATGTATTTATGCAATTTTTTCCTAAATGGTGTTCATGTCGCTGCCAAGTCAGAGTCATGTGAGAACCCACATCCTCACATGTGCAATGTGCATCCTCACTCTGAATGAAGTAACACAGAAGGAAACGTAAAATATACCTACAACATTATCGTGTGATTGCATCTATGCTCAACCAAGAATAAACTGGACAACTTTTTCTACTCTGCAAATAGCTCATTCAGATTCTAATCACTGATGTTACTTTAAAATTAAGCCACAATTGTAGACTTGGATACAAAAAAATGGTCTACTCAGCCAATATAACAAAGCTCTGAATAGTAATTAGAAATTAGAAGTTTGCATTAGGAATAATTTGCTGGGCAATTAACTTGTAAATATTACGTCTGTGCATATAGGGAAAAGGATGCATTAAATTCCTCCACGCAGAAATCTACGCATCCATAGCAGACGGACTTAAATTATTGGGTAAAGCAGTGGAGACGGAAATACTAGCACGTCACTGGGTGCTAAAATATGATTGTAAGCTCAACTTAAGAATATTCTCCATTCAATTTTCATTTCTACTGGTTGCCATTAAAAACGGTTAGAATATAAACTGCAAAACTTAAAATCAAACACTGATTATATTAATTTCTGTATTAGAATATTATATAATCTCTGTATTAGACAGGTTCATTCCAGGAACACCCGGCAGCATGACTATTTCTTGCAGATTCCCCTCCATCGCACGGTCATGTATAATACTTCATTCACTGTTATAGCTGCTCGAATCTGGAACAGTCTTGCACCATGGCTAATTTTTTCGCCTTCTTTCAAAACTTTCAAATCACGGCTCTTGTTACCCTTGATTAATGATACATTGGCATAAAATCTTTCAAAATTGCTTTATCATCATTTTCTAATCATCACTTAACTTTTCTTTTTTTTTTCAACCTTCAAATAATTACTTTCTGGAATTAGTTATGATTATTATAATTTCTTCTCATTTTAATATTTATTATTTCACATGAAAATGCATAATTTATCTTATAATTTAGTTTTGTAATGTGTTACTGAATCTAGGTATCTGGATGGTAATTATTTTTCAAATGTTTTGTAATTTTTATCTTTAGTCTGTAATTATTATATTGCGTAACTATTATTTCCAATACTTTGTATTTATTATTTTGTAAAATCAAATAATTTGTAAACTGTATGTTACAATAGGCGAAAGCCTTGTGACAATTGACAATAAAATCTATCTAAACAGAATTTATTAATTTCGAATTCCTTTAATTGCTATTACTTTATACTGAAGATTCGATTCCCGGTGGTGACTGATATTTTTGTACAATAGCATTCAACGATTCCCATCAGCTGTTCAATGCTGTTGTCAATATCCGCCATTGCGGAAGTCTTCAGTATAAAGTAATAGCAATTAAAGGAATTCGAAATTAATAAATTCTGTTTATGTATATTTGTCAGTTTATTCTATCTATCTATCTATCTATCTATCTATCTATCTATCTATCTATCTATCTATCTATCTATCTATCTATCTATCTATCTATCTATCTATCTATCTATCTATCTATCTATCTATCTATCTATCTATCTATCTATCTATCTATCTATCTATCTATCTATCTATCTATCTATCTATCTATCTATCTATCTATCTATCTATCTATCTATCTATCTATCTATCTATCTATCTATCTATCTATCTATCTATCTATCTATCTATCTATCTATCTATCTATCTATCTATCTATCTATCTATCTATCTATCTATCTATCTATCTATCTATCTATCTATCTATCTATCTATCTATCTATCTATCTATCTATCTATCTATCTATCTATCTATCTATCTATCTATCTATCTATCTATCTATCCATCTATCCATCTATCTATCTATCTATCTATTCATCTATCCATCTATCTATCTATCTATCTATTTACCTATCTATCTATCTATTAGTATTAACTTTTTAAGTGAATTCAACGACTTGCAGCCAAATTTTTATTAAGAATAAGTAGTATTTTACTTACTCTGTTGGCCGAACGTTTACGAGTTGTTTAAACCCACCTTCAAGACATCCTAGATAGCATCTATTTTTTTAAATTTTTCTATATTTTCAAGACTCTTCAAAAACTGCGGTAGTTTGTTGTAGAGTTTCTTAACAATATAACTAGGTTTTTGTTTGAATAAGCTACTATTGTGACTCACCAAGTGATAATCTCCTCGGCTTTTGTATTGTAATCGTGTACGTCGAGATTTTGGTTAATATCATTCGTTTTTACATAATTATAAAGTAGCTTCATACACATATAAGCAGGGTGCAGTTATGAGACCAAGTCTCTTGAACACCGTCTACATGAATCTAATCGATTTACAATCTAGTATTAAAACTGACACTGTATTTAACTTTTAAATAATACTCACATATATAGGAGATGCTTGAGGAATACATATTTCACTTCTGAAAAGAAGCTTCGTCAGCCTCAACTTCTGGCTGACGAAGTTTCTTTTCAGAAGTGGAATGCATTCCTCAAGCACCTCCAATATATGTGCGTAAAACATTATTTAAAAGTGAAATACAGTGTCAGTTTTAATATTAGATTGTTCATTAAGTATTTCGTCATGGAAAACATCACAGGTAATCGATTTACTCTTTCCATACACCTAACAGCTTTCTTTTGGATCATAAACACCCTATCAAGGTTTTGTTTTGATGAATTACCCAATACCAAGGTAGCATACCTTATATGTGACAGTAAGAGCCCATAGTAAGCTGTAAAAATTAACTTTTTGTCATTCAATCAAGCGAGCTGTTGTAGGATAAATACCCCAGATGAGAATAAATAGAAAAATCGAAATTAATAATTTACATTGTATTTATTTGTCATTTTAGTAAATTGCAAGATCCTTATTCAAAACTAAAAAATGTGAACTTTAAAGTGCTTACATTAATTAAATCTATATGCACTTTTCTTTCAAAATTTATGAAGAGTTATGAAAAAATCATGATTATGAATAATAATGAAATATATATAGTTCTTGAAAAGATGAACTTACTAAACTATCAAAACGACATCCACAGAAGTAGTTTCATGGAAACATATTGTAGACATAACCTGAATTCCACTTGATGAAATATTGACCGTAACTTCTATCAAAGACTAGATTTATAACTCGGTTCTCATATATCTTGTATATTTTTGGTTGCCAATATTTGTATATTGTCAACATCACCTCCAGCACAAAACCACAACGGTGCATTTCTGAGAAGAGCGCTTTGTTGTATCCGATATACGAACGCGTTTTCACCCCAGTAGTTCCAGTATATACTGAAAAGCAGTACAGCACAAGTTTGCGGACAAAAACAACATAACCCGCTCAGGATGATATTTTGTGCCATCACTTTCCAGATAGTTTACGAGTACGGGCACAGCCAACCGAAAGTTATTCCGAACTGGTGTCGGTCGCGAAATGGGTCAACATGCCCCCCGGGGGCTCCTTCAAACCCCAGACAGTCTCCCGATAACCTCCCGCACACATCTAGATCATGTCTTGCATTAATTAAATAGCAGCTCACGGTTCAAACTACAATTACCATTGTGTGGTATTGTATAAAATATTCATACATAACATTCGTATAACACTGGAATAATTGTGTTGTTTACTTTCCTGCTCTTAAGAGAGAACTTTGAACGTTCTAATACCAGTTATATTATATTGCAGTTAATTACTTGTGTGAAGCATGCTATGAAACTCTATCTCTGTTGAATTCTGGACAAGTTTGATTGAGTAGCGTGCAGTTGAGTTTGAGCTGAAATGTGGGTCCTGCTTTTGAAGACCAATTATTTATATTCACCATGTGTAGTCTCAAATTACTGTAGTGGTATTCTAAGTTAAGGCTGGTATTCTCAGAATGAATCATTACCTGATTTGATCCATGTAAAGCAAGGGAGGACCAAGAAGGGAGATGAGGTGGAGGAGGAGAAGGAGGAGGAGGAAGAGGAGGAGGAGGAGGAGAAGGATAGAAGGAGGAGGAGAAGGAGGAGGAGAAGGAGGAGGAGGAGGAGAAGGAGAGGAGGAGGAGGAGGAGAAGGAGGAGGAGAAGGAGGAGGAGAGAAGGAGGAGGAGGAGGAGGAGAAGAAGGAGGAGAAGAAGGAGGAGAGAAGGATAGAAGGAGGAGGAGGAGAAGGTCAGAGAAGGAGGATAAGGAGAGAAGAAGGAGGAGGAGAAGGAGAGAAGGAGGAGGAGAAGGATGAGGAAGAGGAGAAGGAAGATAAGAAGTATGAGGGGGAGTAGAAGTAGGAGGAGAAGGAGGAGGAGGAGGAGAGTAGGAGGAGAAGGAGAGTAGGAGGAGAAGGATAGAAGGAGGAGAAGGATAAAAGGAGGAGGAGAAGGAGAGAAGGAGTAGGAGGAGAAGGAGAGAAGGATGAGGAGAAGGAGGAGGAAGAGGAAAAGGAGGTTGAGAAGGAGAATGAGAAGGATGAGGGGGTGTAGAAGTAGGAGGAGGAGGAGGAGGAGGAGGAGGAGGAGGAGGAGGAGGAGGAGCCATACCTCTTCAAAACCTGGGTTTTGTGAAGAAAGTGTGGAAAGCAAAAATTCATGATCATCTTGTAAATAATGTATAATATATTTTGTATTAAAAGCATAAAGCAAATGATCTTGTACATGTTTTCGTGTAATTAGTGTTATTCATCATTATTCTTATTTGTGAAATTAGGTGAAATATAAAATTATCAAATATTTGGGTATAGGTTTGATATTTTGTCCCATATTTTAAACTTGTGCATAAGAATTTTTGAAAAATTGGTAATCAATATTGCGTCTGTTTTTCTTTTTTTTGTCATCCTTTTTCTCTATTATTTTTTCTAGTGATTTCTGAAATACTTTTGAAAGCTTTTCTTTATATTTTTCTTCTATGATTTTTATTATTCTATTTTTCTATTATTTATTCTATTGATTGCTGAAATACATTTGAAAAATACTAAAAAATAAAAAATACTGTAATAAATTAAATCATCATGCATAAACTTTGAAAAAGATTACATGAATTAAATTTGAAGAAGTAAGCATAAATTCATGAATTGATTGATATAATTTTTTAAAAATTGAACAAAAACTATTAAAAAAAATAGAGGACATTGATGAATTGCTATGATACTAAGTTGCATAGTTACTAAGTTACTGTGATAGTACAATGACGATCCTAGATTAGTAAATTCACTGTTGGTTTGAAAATCTTCCAACTTCAAATACTTAACTTGTTATGTGAATTTAACGACTTGCAGTCAAATATTCATTGAAAATAAGTGAAATTTACTTACTCCGTAGGCTGAGCGCTTTCGAATCTTTGAGATCCGTTTTCCGATTTTTTGAAAACGGATCTCAAAGATTCGAAAGCGCTCAGTCTACAGAGTAAGTAAATTTTACTTATTTTTAATGAATATTTGACTGCAAGTCGTTGAATTCACATAACAAGTTAATATTAACAACGCAGTTCGTCATGGAACAAGAAATCCAGGAATTCAAATACTTTTTAAGGTAGGCCACCATATGAAGATTAACCTATTTAGTTCCCTACTTATTGAACTGAAATGTAAATTGGATTTCTGTATTCGCAATGTTTCGATTTCTAATTATTAGATTGATAAACGAGCAACAAAAAATGTAGAGGACATGAATAAATTTTACTCAAAATTAAAAGCAAGATAATGCAACAAAAGTATAGTAAGAGTTGGACCGCATGCAACACTAGATTCATTTCAATAGTTGTTTTCAAGCTTTTAACATTGCATCAATTCTATAATCCTAGATTAGAACCCTTTTCCTAACAGTAAATTTATTATTCTGGGGCTTAACTGGATATTAAATGCGCATAAAACACGAACTGAATAGCGAGCCGATTTAGAAAATAGGAAAAGCAGATGAAGGGTGTGGAAGGGTGAGAAGGGAAAGGGAGGGTAAGGAAGGAAATAGAGCTTGCAAACAGACTTTGTTTAGTCTGAGCTGCCGGACGTATTTCACCGCATCGGAGGCGCAAGACGGCTGCACAAATGATTTGCGAAATATTTCCGTAGAGGCTACATGCATCATCGTTATTCACAAATAGACCTCTCTATTTCCGGACTCTAATTGCCTCCTACCTCCTGCTGCCAGTGCACCATACCAGACTAAACATAAAAACGTACTTTCAACCGGGAAAACATCTGCATCGAAACAATAATGACAATGCGAGTGATAACGGTGACCTGAACTTTTTTTTCGAAGGATGAAGCCTACATAGGTCTGATACCTGTGCGTGGGTAATGAATTGGATGATGGTGATTAATGAGTTGGACCTTTTGTTTTAGGTTGGTTCCGAACCACCGGGAAGTGATTTTACAGAAGAGAACAGATTCTTTTTTGCAGGCCAATCCAATCGGTCACCCCTACAAAGAGCGTCCAGGAGTTTCGTAGCTTATCTCTGATTGAACAGAGACCTGCTACGGCACTCTGCTATCACTTCCCAACTAACACGCCTTAAACTTTCCATTCACTTTTGCAGCTAATAATGGAATTTTTAGATGAAAATTAAAACTTCATATACTCTAGTATGATTGACGAATTGCCAAGAATCTTCCTCTCAAAAGTTATTACATGGATAGACGAACGATCTACAGCACAGCTTCAATAAGAAATTGTCGAACCCTTTTGAGGGGCTTTTGATCATACTTTTTTTTAAAGTTTCTTGTGTTGAATATTATTAGGGCTATGACATTTTATCTATTGGTGTGAAGAAAGTTTTTTCTCTTCAATTATTTTGTGAAATATGGGGGTTCAAAGTTGAAATTTTTGCTTTTGGGGGGCAATTGATCTCATCTATGAGTGATTTTAAATTTTTGATAAATTTTGCATAACTAGAAGACACCTTGAAGAATAAAATGACCAATTTTATATTTCAATCTAACAAATGTGCAATATGCAATATGCTATGGATCAAGCTGAGCCTGAGGCCTAGAGTGGTCAGGTTAGAACCAACGTCATCGTTAGCGTAGTTTTATTGCTTAAACACTCTATTGACTAATAAGTCACATGAAGAGTTTTTAAAAATATTTTGCAATTCTCTGAGGATCAAAATCACGTATATAATTGAAGAAGTCTTAAAAATACCCTAGACAATTCAGAAATCTCTCATTTGAAAACAATCATCAAGCTATCCTATTCAATATTTCAGTATTTTGCTATCAATATACTTCATTCAATTCCTACAAGTGTGACTGTGTGACTAGTCAAATAGAACGCATAGACGCTATATATATCTTATACTCTGGTAGTCTAAACCATAAAGTATATTTGAACGAGCGAAGCGAGTTCTTCCTTTTGACTTGAGGCTCGAGGCGTTGTGTGTTTGTGGGTATGTTCCACGATAACTTTCGAACGCCTATATCAATCAACTTCAAATTTGAAAAACCGATTCTTGGTATCTTTAGACAGGTCAAGTTCGTTGGCCAATTAAATTAACCGACTCCTTCATCCTTTTTGAGGCGAATCAAATAGGCCCTTCATTGATATATACAGGGTGTTTCAAAATTAGTGTCGAACATTTTAGGGTATTGTTCCTGGATGATAGGAGACTACAAATGTCGTATTTAAAGTTTCCAAAACTCAGCGGTTATCCTTATAGCAGCCATTTTGTTTTTTTCACTTGGGAATTTTTATCTCAAGAACGAAATGTTGTATTGATCTGAAATTTGGCATGAATATTTATGTTATAAAGACTCAACTTTAAAAAATAAAAATTTCGATGAAAGTTTTCAAAATGGCGGCCATTTTAAATATTTGATGGCGAATTTCACAAAAATCGTTCACTTTACAGAAAATTTACAAGAGACAAAAAAGTTAGCAAATCTTATCGCAATTCCATCGATACCTTATTTATTTAGATTGGGCAAAGAATAACAGAGAAATTAATCCTTTTCGTACTGCATGACCACTTTTCACCATTTAAACATCAATGTTAAATTTTTTATAAAATTTTGAAAAAGTTATTCTTGTAAGTTTTCTGTAAAGTGAACGGGTTTCATGAAATTTGCCATCAAATATTTGAAATTATTAAATTATAAAAAATTTAACATTGATGTTTAAATGGTGAAAAGTGGTCATGCAGTACGAAAATAATTAATTTCTCTGTTATTCTTTGCCCAATCTTAATAAATAAGATATCGTTGGAATTGTGATAAGATTTGCTAACTTTTATGTCTCTTGTAAATTTTCTGTAAAGTGAACGGTTTTCGTGAAATTCGCCATCAAATATTTAAAATGGCCGCCATTTTGAAAATTTCCATCGAAATTTTTATTTTTTATTTTTTAAAGTTGTGTCTTTATAACATAAATATTCATGCCAAATTTCAGATCAATACAACATTTCGTTCTTGAGATAAAAATTCCCAAGTGAAAAAAACAAAATGGCTGCTATAAGGATAACCGCTGAATTTTGGAAACTTTAAATACGACATTTGTAGTCTCCTATCATCCAGGAACAATACCCTAGAATGTTCGACACTAATTCTGAAACACCCTGTATATATATATATATCTATATATCACTATATATAGAAAATAGTTGTTTCTACGATTCTACTATATTATGATGGCATTCGCAATAGATTTCAAAATAAATATATTTTGAGTTATTATCAGCTGTATGTGAATATAAATGTGGTTTTTTATAGAATATATATCTGATATATAGGTATATGAGAACAGTAGGTATGTTTTGTGGAAAATAAATCTGTGTGAGCAAAGATGAACTTGAACTTCACAGTACTATAATTAGTGCAATGTGTGCTTTACTCACAGGTCTTCGCTCTTAGGTCTCCAACAGCAATCAATATTTTAAACTTTTCTGTCTGCTTGGTGCATCATTTTAATCAAACAATATTCATTATTTTTTAATTTGAAATATTCTTTGAATTGATTAATTATATAATTCTATTTGCAATGTTGTGATATATTTACAGTTATACGATTGCAATCTGAAGTTAAAGTTGCAAGTTCAGTGATAAGTGTGTGCCATATCGTTATTGAAAAATCGCGACAAGTGTTGGGAAAGTGACAGAACATTCAGCATTTGTTAGCTGCAATTTGATAGACTACTATTGTGAAACTATACGGGTGAGTCGATTTGATATACAGTACATTTAGCTGAATCATAGAGTTGGTACATAATTCATATTACAATCACAAATATTAATTAGACAATTTCTCAATTTTGGTGAAATGTGTGTTACTGAGTGTTGCTGAGTGTTTACTTTATATAGACTATTTGTATATAAACAGAATTTATTAATTTCGAATTCCTTTAATTGCTATTACTTTATACTGAAGACTTCCGCAATGGCGGATATTGACAACAGCATTGAACAGCTGATGGGAATCGATGAATGCTACTGTACAAAAATATCAGTCACCACCGGGAATCGAACCACGGACCTCCCAATTGCCGGTCGGGCGCCTTAACCACTAGACCATGGAGACCCTTCTGCACAGCAGCATTCATTTTTAACTTGGCCACATCGGCTCGTATCTCACAAGTTAGTTCGAAGATAGTAAGTTAGAAGTTAGTTCAATTGTCAGTAACTTCGAACTAACTTGTGAGATACGAGCCGATATGGCCAAGTTAAAAATGAATGCTGCTGTGCAGAAGGGTCTCCATGGTCTAGTGGTTGAGGCGCCCGACCGGCAATTGGGAGGTCCGTGGTTCGATTCCCGGTGGTGACTGATATTTTTGTACAGTAGCATTCATCGATTCCCATCAGCTGTTCAATGCTGTTGTCAATATCCGCCATTGCGGAAGTCTTCAGTATAAAGTAATAGCAATTAAAGGAATTCGAAATTAATAAATTCTGTTTATGTATATTTGTCAGTTTGTTCAATTGTCAGTAACTTCGAACTAACTATTTGTATAATTAAGTAAGTTATGTAAATCAAAAATGATGGTGTATTTATCTTTATTTTTAATTATTCAAGCACTTCAATTGTGAGAAATACATACTGTAATACCGTACCTTGTGAGAAGGTTATTGAGCTTTGAGTAGGATAATATTATGGTTAGTTGGCTGCTGGAATCCTGGACTTGTAATAGTTTTTATAACATCACATATTCCAGTAGCATATATCCAAAATTATCGTCTTTGGCTTAGATCTTTTAAAATAGCCTGAATTGTGAATAAGTTACGGATTTTAAAACCATAAGTAGTTGTGAGCGAGTTCTCCAGCCCGGGGGCTCACTAGCTTACTAGTTTAATTTTCGTGGAAAATTAAAAAATTGAGGGGGCAGAAAACTGAGTTACACCACTGGCAACACCATCGACACAAATTTTTGTCTCAAATTCCTGATTTCATCAGGAATTAAATTACATTTTTGTATGTTTATTCTCTTATGTGGAATAAAAAAAATAAACAAAGTAGCTTGGTGGGATGAGTTCACGTTACAAGAGAACGTTTCACCTTAAAAGCAAGAACAAGATGAGGACTACTGTATTTGAATTTACGGTAATACACCGATCCATATCAATCCACCATCTTCCCAGGGGACTCTGCAACCGCTATGACAGCAAGCTGAGTGGGACCACTGGATATAGTATAGGATGGAAAACTATATTCTTTATAGAGGCTATATCTATATATTAAGTCAGAGTGAGACGGAAATAGGGCAGACTAAGTCCAGCCTCCGTCCAGACATCTGACCTGGCAATCGATGGGAACAAGATTATATTTTATATCAAGTACATAATATACATACATAGCAATATAGTATGAATATAGAGTATATATTTAAAGAGAACCACTTTACTTCTGAGTAGTGCGAGCTAAATAGCTGGCAGCCTACTCTATACTCGACTAATCCAGCAAAATATATCCCTATTTTCCCGGGGAATTGTATCGTAAACGGCTTTTTCGATACAAGCAACTGAGCCTTCCTAATAAGCTCTAGGGATCGTCTGCTCCCTCTAAAGTTGTACTAGCCCTAAGGTGTAAGGCCCGTACCAACTGATACACCAGGGGTGCCCACCCCCCTAAGCTTCATGACGCACCCCCCCCCTAAATTTAGCACCAACCCCCCCCCATAAATTAGGGCCCCCCAAAAAATGCGAAAAAAGCCCCCGTATTCTTTCTAAAACTAAAAGAAGATTTTTATAACTATTGAAAAAATTCAAACCCAGTCGATAATATACAAAATGCATGTATATTTCTTGAGATTCTTTACATAGGTAACATTTTTTCGTAAAGGTAAAATAGAAATATCAATGAAATGAATATATGAACTTCTGCTCAATAAACTTAATTGCAAAATAGCTAAATAAGAATTTGAACCTAAATGGTTTTTAAACAATAAAATATTATTACAAATACACAATGTTCAATAAAAATTATTGAAGTTATTTATAAATACCTATAAGTTTATGTTCGGTGTACCAATTACATTAAGGTTGAATAATTCTACAAAGTTGTTCCTTTAAAGGAAGTGAAAACAATGAGTTAATAACTACATTTGTAAAACACAAAAATTCAAAATACTAAGTCATTTATTGGACAGTAGTTGAACAACAGGTTATTTACTTAGTGTAGTATCTTGGGAGAATTTATGTATGGATGAAGTACATAAAAGGCACACATTTCATGTATAGTTATTTACAACACACAATCGAAAGAAGTGTCTTTCAAAAACAAAATAAAGACATAGTTATGAAAAATTACTGAATTTTTAGTATTTAGTAAGTTTTGCTATAGCAGTTCTTACTTATTAGTAAATAGTTATCGTAAAATACATGAAAAACATCAACAGTTTGAAGTCAAACATTTTAAATTTGTAGGCTGTGACCATCTACAAGTTAGCTAGGCACCTTCTATGCTTGTTGAATCTATCTCTCTAAACCCCACATAGACGTTTTTGTCTTTGGGATGAGGAAACAGAAAACCTTTCAATTATTTCTTCGTTAGAAATAGACTCAAGAACATCTTTTTCTGCAGCTAGAACCAATAAATTGGACAACCATGAGTCTCCCATAGCTGATCTGAGTCTGTTTTTGATAATTTTAAATCGACTTATTGCTCTTTCTGCTGATTACCTTGTAACTGAGAGTAAACTTGTATAAACCACTTTCAGAGCACTCGCTTAGCGTCTTGCTAAGTTTGAATAATAACTTCCTGCAAAAATCCTAAACATAACTATTTTAGCTAATTCATATTCAATTGTATAATAATAATTATAAATATATTTTCATTAATTGACATTCTATCTGGTGACTTTGTAGTATATTTTTGAATGTTGTCACGTTAAACACGGTTTCAATCAACTTTTCACCCCCCCCCAAAACGTTTTTTGGACCCCCCCCCAAAACGTTTTTTGGACCCCCCCCCAAGAATTTCAATGACGCAGTCTGCGTCATAGCCCCCCCCCTGTGGGCACCCCTGGATACACTTATGGTGATAGACCAGAGTCTACACTGCTCTAGGAGAGTCCAACCTAAAACATTTTAAACTCGCCAGTTGAACTTATGGATCCGAGCATATCATAAAACAAGAACAATCTGTATTATTTAATTTAAATGATTAGCTATCGTTAGTATATTCAATCTAACGAGACAAAGAGATTTCAATTTCCAAAATTCCTATTTTTAAATTTCAAATTCAAAATTTTAAATCCAATTTTCAAAACTCATTTATCAAGAGACAATAATCATTATTATTAATATTATTTATCTGTCTTGTAACCCAAGAACAAAGGCATGTATTTAAACACAAAAAATACATTACAATTAGTGATAAATATATTCAATATTATATTTTGCATCCCACTATAGAAACTATGTGTCAGGATGCGAATATTAGTCTAGCAGCTAAAATAAGAATTATATTTAATTATATTTTAATTAAACCTTGAATATTGAGGTTAAATTAGGTCTCATTTTTTAGGTCTGCTATTTTTAACAAGGTCTGTGCCAAAGTAGCAGTAGCCTCATCTGAATTGAAAGCTTGAAATTGAACACTTCTATTGGTCAAAGGTGATATAAACCTCATCAACCCCAGAGAAAATGTTAAAAAAGGTATTTTCTTCAGGCAAGAAAATGTAGCAGAATGCATATTCACACGTGCGGAGCAAAATCAAAGTAAATTCACCGAATAATAAGGCAATTCTGTACTTTAATTGTTGTCTGCTCATTGACTTATTGATCTCGTTTGTGACATAAATGGAATTCGTTGCATCTATTTCCAGCTAAAATATAAGAATATTCTTGAAGACTTGTCTGAATGAACAGTGCAAAATTGACACAGCTAGACATGTCTACTGCCTATTTATAATTTTTGTATAAGGAGTGTAACCGAATATTATTTTAACTGATTACTGAGAGTATGACCGTCTACCACCGTCAGCGAAAAATCTAGCAGGAATGAGGTCAGCAACCTGAAGTTTACTCACCAATCCAGATGATTAACATTGGTAATATTCATTTTTTTGGGTCTCATTTTTATTGGATTACTAGATGATTGAATAGGCTGAGCCTGAAAATATTGAAGTGTTTGGGGTTATAACAAAGTATGATTCATTAAGCATATTGAAAAACATTAGTTATACTAATTCACTTTAATTTTCTTAACTTTTTATGTACCTGATAATTTTTATTGGATGATTACCACATAAAACTCGAGCATGAGGAATGGTGTATAATGATTTTCATAATAATATAAAAAAGCCAGGCCTGACCGTGAATCAAACTCGGGACTAACGGATGTTGGTGGTTCGGAACCCACCTAAAACTGTAGGTCCAACTCATTAATCACCATCATCCATCTCATTACCCACGCACAGGTCTCAGACCTATGTGGGCTTCATCCTCAAAAAAAATAAAAAATAAAAAATAGCAGTTGATTAAACAAACCACTGCAGTGGTCGCAAAATAGAAAGAAATATATTTTCTTGAAAACATTTCAGATACAACACAATAAATACACACAATGGATATTGGACAAAATTAAATTTATTAAATCTAAATTAATTAACACAAAATACACAATAAATAGAACATTGGAATATATTATACAAATAAATGAAAACATTTTCAAGAATACTATAGAACCTCTTAGAGCCTTTTTAGAGGTTCCTTTACATTACATATAAATAATTGAAGATAGCGCTAAAAGCAATTACATTGCACATTGAAATCTTTAAAAGAAAGATATTCAATTTTCATTTCATTAGAAACTTGAAAAAACATAAAATTCTAATGTATTATTTTCTATAAATAATGTTGGAGAAAAGAGAAAATCGAAAAAATAGAAATTAACAAGAAACACAAAAATACTCTAAATACTATACAAACTATTTTTTTTTCAATTTTCCTTCTTTCTTTAGTTTCTTATATTTTGGTGTAGCCTTAATACCAAAATTGATCAAGATTTTGGTATAGATAAATATATCTATTTATTTGCATTTATTACATTCTTCATATTCATTCCAGTAAATATTCTAGAGTAGAATACTCAATATTCAATATTCGGATTTCGTACCATGCACGAAATTCCTGCACCTTTGGTCCAAGTCCTGGTTTGTTTATTTTCTATGTGGTGCTGGTTCTAATTTGGAAAACTAAATTTAAAAATTCACCACTCTAAATTAATTATCTACTGGAATTTAATGAATCACACATAAAATCCTTCTCGTGATCAAGCTATCTATAGTTCTATCTATAAAGTTAAATTGAGAATTCGAAACTCACTTCCATCTACATCGATTCAACAATTGTTAATAATTAAAATATCCTTGGGTCATTTCCACATGAGGTCTACCTCTGTTATTTTTTATAGATTTAGAAATTTTATATATCTGTTATTTTTTATAGACGTTTTAGAAATTCCAGTTAAGAAATATAAGACAAGTCAGATCAACAATAATACATTCTTATACACTAGTTACCATAATTACTATATCAATTAGTCTTAATTTTGATGTAAAAGGAAATTGTTTAAACTATAGTAGCTAGCTATTCATGAGTAGTGTTTGAATTTCTATACATAATAAATATTTATATACTAAATTTAAAAATTAATTAACTACGGGAATTTAATGAATCACAGATAAAATTCTTCTCGTCATGATCAAGCTATTTGAAAGTAGTTCTATCTATAAAGTTAAATTGAGAATTCGAGGAATAAAATACATTTTCGTATGGAAACCTCATATGTAGTGTGTGAATTCCTACATTTTAATAAATGTGACACAGACATTATTTCACAAATACTATATAAAAAATTAATTATTTCGGGTGTAAAAAGACTAAAGGAACGAGGACACCAGACCTCAACTTGTCATTCGAGGAATTAATCTCTTTCACCTCAAAGCAAAAAGACGACAAGAAGAACAAGGACACTAGACTAGACCGTTAACCTGAGCTTGTCACCCAGAAATTAATCTGTTTCACCCCAAAGCAATAAAATTGTTATTACGGTTCTTTTTCACCCCTTTTCTTCTTATAAAAAAACCAGGAAATACTGTCGGCCCTTAAAAGTTTCGTTATGAAGTGGCACTATTCAGTCTAGCACATGAAAGAGAGAAATGTAATTAAGTTGGAAACCTCAAAGCGTTTCAACGGCGACATATTCATGTTTTTTGATTATGAATTCGAAAAAAATTACGAAAAGTGTTTTTTATTTGAGTGCTCGCGCCAGATATTATGTAGCGAGGTTTTCAAGCTCATTTATGACGTAGACTTTATGACAATAGAAAATAAAACGTTACTGCTATTTCAGAGTAGTGTAGAGCCTGACTGACTAGCTTCCCCCACATGGGTGCACATTACGATTTCTTTCTAAAATAGTCCGTTCTTTTCAAATCCCGATATGCCGTAACTCATTTATTAAGCTGTTTTATATACCGGCACCGCTTCCCAGATAATAGCTCCACGTCAAGTTTTATGGCAGTTCCACTACATATTTGATCTTGATCAATAAACTACTGACAAAAGCATAAAAACTGGTGTTCGGTTCTATTCGCTTGAGGTTTTATCATGAGAGCTGATTGGCTGTCTATCCTCTTTTAATCGCATTCTGGCAGCTTTATACATCTATGCCTGGAGAGGCCTATTTTTGATGAATCGGTTTTCCATAAATATAAAAAAGATGAAAAATTCTTGAAGATTTTAATTTACATTGCATATAAATTTTTTTATCTCATATGATAGCAGGACTTCTTTTAGTAGAACTTAAAATCTTTGACAAATCCAGATACCCCTTCTATAGGAGGTCAGTGGACGCTGCCATATCTATATATATCTTAAAGAAAATAAATAATAATAAGCGTATGGCTTTTAATGGTGGGGAGACCCTTACGGGTAGTTCCACCTCGCCGTTTGTGCCATGTTACGGGGAACATGGTGGACCTACTATTTTAGGTGGGTTCCGAACCACAGGGTAAGTGATAATAAAGAAAAGAGGAACAGGTTGGAAAATGTATTTTTCATAAAGGAATGAAACATCGTTTAGAATGTATGATGTTGAAGATCCATCTTGTTTCCACTAACATATAATAAAAACTTACAAAACACTTTAAGTGGAAATTATGACTCACTTTATGGCGTGTCGGACTTTTCACCCTGATGTTAAGAGCATCGTCAGACAGTACAGAGTGTATCGTCTGACGATGCTCTTAACATCAGAGTGAAACGGCCGTCACGCCATAACGTGAGTCATAATTTCCAGTTAGAAGTGTTTTGTAAGTTTTTATTAGAGTTTAGAAATCAATTTCCCATAACACGGAAGCAGAGTTTGAGAAATGCATTTTTCATAGAAAAAAGAAACATTAAATTAAATGTGAATTTATTCCCACATTTCGCATTTAAAAAATAATTCACACATTACAGAATAGAAGAAGAGTAAATTACAAGACATGAAACGAAGTAAATAATTATCATTCCAAGAAAAAAATACACATATATAAATCGTTTTATCAATTTCAAATTATTTGATTTTATTTTGTTTCAAATATAAATCATTCTAGCATTAATATGAATGTATCATATTTTTTAGTTTGTTCAATGTTTAGGCTAATTTGTTTAGTTTTATGAACTCACTGCTAGCGCTCAAGCTTGCTTTGCTTGTAGTGCCTATTTAGTAGTACTTTTATTCCTTGTTATAGTTTGCATTTTATTCTAGTGTTTTTCATTAATGACTTTTGTTTTTTTCTAATTGTATTGGCAAATAAATAAAAAGGAAAAAATAGTTGGAACTTTTTTCTTCTCATTTTATTGAAATGGTATGAGCTCACTTAGACCTAATTGGCTTGTTAGTGAGTCAAAGAGTCCAGTACCTCGATATTTATGCTACGAGTATTTTTCTAACATAATTGGAAAATGGATTTTTAATGAGGGGCAAACTGAACAAGTAGTATGCAAATTCGAAATTATTACAGATATTTGATTTATTAAAAGAATCTATGGGAAACGCGATAAAGGACAAAAGCTGCTCATCCCCAATAAAAATTCGTAATTATTCTAAAAATTCCATTGGTTATTTGAAAAAATCTTCCTCAATTCATTTTTCAATAAGGAAAACGTCAAAACGTCGTTTTCCTTAAAGAGCAGACGTAGATTTCTTTTCATCCAATAATGATCCAACTATTTTTTCTTGGTAGCTTCAGACTTCCCAGTTTCTCATTGGTCTAGAGATTATTGATTCGAGCAGTCTTACTGAATTAGATTTGTATACAGAATATGTTCACAAACCATGTTCATATTTAAGCTAAAAAATTCTAAAAATATGGAATATGTATAACCCTGAATCAATTTGGAAGTGTTCAAGATAGAATACTGCAAATTTCAGGAAACGTCATTGGAAAACTTCTTTTATACGTATAACTGACTTTCACCCCCTTTTCCAGGGGTTTGTATATCCATAATAGTAGAATTCATTTTACTAAATTACCGTGAGAAACGAGATGCACAGCTGTTGTAGCTCGATAGATTTTCCAATAGAAACACATTATGAGACTGTGATTATAAAAATATTTTCCTACAACTACTCATAAAGTAGTTCTTTACGTACTGAAAACTATTTGTAAAATACCTCTTTACTGCTCCGCAAGCGGTAAAGTACTTTACGCTCGCCAGCTGTTTTCTTTACGCTTCTGTTTTGATTTTGATGCCTTCTCATTGGTGGATCACAGAATCTGTGAAATTCACATAACCTCGAAAATGGCGAACGTCAAACAAATCCGTGCATGGTCTGTGATGTTACAAACTACAAGCTTTTATTGTGTTGGAATCCAGAACTGCAGTTTTAGGAAAAATATTGTATGCAATTCGCGCGTGAAGCTTCTTTATTGCTCTCGCAAAATTACTGCGCTCCGCTACGCGTCGCGCAGTAAATGTTTTGGCTCGAGCGATAAAGTCTCGCTTCACGCTCTTAATACATAAATAACTATTTTTCCTACAACTGCTCGTAAAGTAGTTCTTTACGTACTGAAAACTAATTGTAAAATACCTCTTTACTGCTCCGCAAGCGGTAAAATACTTTACGCTCGCTAGCTGTTTTCTTTACGCTTCTGTTTTGATTTTGATGTCTTCTCATTGGTGGATCACGGAATACGTGACAATTCTCATAGCCAAATTATGAAGCTCTATACTTATCAGTCCACTCGCCTACTTTTAGACAGAGTCTGGCTGCACAGGTGAGTGTGTATATTATCTAGCACTACTGGACGAGCCAAGAATGGACGAATCTTTGTCCAAACTTCGCCATTTCATGTAATTGCATCACTATAGCTTAAACCATTAATATCATACAAATATCATTGCACATAATTTCTAGCTCTAAAAAATTTAATTCAAGTCTACTATAGTAACTTTTGATGTAAAAAATTTTATTTTCAACTACTCATATGCTAAATTTGTAAATTTACATGAATAAAGATAATTTCATCTTCTGAGCTACTTCATGCATCCAAGCCATCATTCTACAGAGACATTTGGAAAGCAACACATTGATGTGATATGTAAAGTAATGTTTAGGGGGAAAAAAAGCCATGGGCTGTAGCATGATCAGATAGAGATAAGCCACGAATTCCTGGGCCCTCTTTGTAAGGGTGACCGTTTGGATCTTCCAGCAAAAAAGACTCTGTTCGCTGCTGTAAAATCCATTCCCGGTGGTTCGGAACCCACCTAAAACTGTAGGTCCAACTCATCAATCACCTTCATCCATTACACACGCACAGAGGTTTCAGACTATTGTGGGCTTCATCCTAGAAAAAAAAGAAAATGAATTTAATATTAAGAATATTGGTGAGATCCAGTACCAGTAGTGAGAGCGTGATTCATCAGTATCTTCCATTACGTTTTAGTAAGCCGTTCATCAGACTTTCATCTTTACAAGTTCAGAAAAGGAGGACTTTGGAGGATACCGTGGGCCGACACTCCATTAGCCACCCCTCGCCGCTCATCCGATAATGGAGCTAAGCTTTTGCGTCGATACAGTTAATTAGGACAGTGCACTCGCATTCGTGATGGCAATTTAATAATTAGAAAGCAATGAAGTGAGCCCACACAACACAACGCTCTCTCTCGTCTTCGTGTGATGTTTCTTCCTTCATTAATTGCACCAGTCGATTAGCACTGCGGGATGGATTATTGGCTGCAGTGGGAGAGACGGATGGTGGTGGAATAATGAGAGGGAAAGGGGTGATATAAGTCCGGAAGTAAAACCCCCCACACACACGGGATGATCAAAATTTTGATCGAGAGATGCAACGTGTGAAGTGCAGTCTAATCATGAACTGATCAAACTAGTCTAGACGGTAAAATTTTCTACCTTTTTCTCATCATGTGTGTGAATTAAGTGATTGACAATGATTGTTTTCTGATTTTCCAGCCAATCAGCAATAATATCGTGTGACCTGATTGGCTGGATCAGGTCTGGTGTCAAGAGTTTTCAGGTCGCACATGAATAAATTCAGGCTGCCGTAACGAGGAGTCTATTAAAACAGCATAATATTAAACACTTAAATGAAACACTTTACAATAACGTTTGCAGAGTCAATAAATTTATTTTCAGAATGATTAAAACAAGGGTCCTTTAAACCCGTAGGTTTTTCAGGAGGGGCCCTTGACTAATTGATTAAGGGTGATATTGCAATGTAGAGCATAGTAGATGTGTGTTTTTTATGCGATAATTTGACTGAACACCAGGTGTTATTGTAAATTAGATGAATTTATATTGTACCTCCAATTCAATTGTTCGATTTCTGTACTTTATGTCTAAATTTTAATTTTAGAAATAGACCGCTGACGAATCACATGTGAAATCGGATGCATTCCAGATTATGATGTACTGTGACGATTTTTGAATTGACAATACAAAATTATTTCATGTCAGCAGTAGAGAAGAAAAAAATAATACTGTTTGCAAGAAAATAAAAATTAGAGGAAAAAATTGAAGAGATAGAGAATAAGAAAGAGAATGCCAATTAAGACTAGCAGATGTAGCAATTAGTTCTGTAGAAATTCTGCAGTTCTGTAGCAATTTAAAAATGATTTTGAGAAATAAAAGTAGACTGGAACGGTTTGACTCTCACAAGGAATTCCATAAGTTTTTCATCCTATAAGAATTTATAATCACTTTTTCAGTCACTTTCATAGTCATTTTTTTACTTTCAATTTTATTTGATTCTGAAAATCGCGGGTATGAGGACTGTGTAATGAATTTTTAATTACCCCTTTATAAAACTGCTAGTTTTATAGGTACGAACTATTATATTTGAATTGCGCGGGTACTACTCTGACGCTACTACGGTAACTGTCATCTCTGTACTTGTCATACTCTTCTGCTCTGGTACATTATTCAATTCATTAAACTGTTTGCTAGCTGGTATCCACTTTTATATTTATTTTTAGTTTCCTTTTTTGACTCGTCTGGTCTAGTTTTTTTTATTGTTTATTTGAAAGTTTTCTTGATGTTGACTTTGTCTGCGACCTTTTTCGTTAGGTTGGTTCATCTGCTGATCTTACTTGAATTTGAACAGCTGTTTGATATGAGAAGAAGCCTGTTCGATTTTCGATCCTGGATGATGCTTCTTTTCTCTTACAAAATGTTCGAAGGGTAGGATCGATTCTTATTTGGACCATGATGTCCTGAAGTAAATTTTTTTTGTTAAATAATATGATCATGTGGTGATCTGGTTTTAATTTACTTTTTTTCTTTTGTTTAACTTTTTTTCAAACTTTTCCACTTGGCTGCTGTATTGATGCCAAACTTAAGTTGCTAAATACCAAATTTATGTCCGCCTAGTTGGCGGTCGAAGAACCAGAGTAATGCAGAATCACAGTATCGATGTACTTATGAATCGAAGAATTTCAGAATCTATGAATTGACGAATAGGACGAATGAAAGTATGTCTCATGTTCGTTCAAGATATTTTCACAACATGCTTCAACTGTGATCGTCAACCCAGAACGTTATGAATTGAATTTTGGAATATGAATACCGCTTACGACCAAATCATCGTAGAGGTTTGATGTTTGTGTGATGCAAAATTAGAGTAACTCCAAGACGAAGGTAACATTTTATATTTCGTACTAAATTATCTGCAAATTATTCAACGCCAGGAACTTTCTATCTTTCGCCGCCAACATTCTAAATTATCAACTGGACTTTCTTTTTAAAACTTAAATCTCTAAATCTACGTAAAATTCAAACTTTATTCTACTACATGAAAACGTTTTTTTTTTTAAATGTTAAGTTTAACTTGGATTAAGTTATAATCGTGTATTTTGCTCCTCAAGAATTTGGAAGTGTGCACACAATAGTGATAGTATTCGTATGTGTGCGTATTTATGTATGTATGTGTATATACATATATACATATGTACATGAATGTACTCACATATGGAAGCTCTGAAAACGCTGTTGCTTTTTTTTTAATAATATAAGATCTGATCAGATTTAACTTGAAGTTTCTAGTTTTTATAAGTTATGGATTTCTTGCTCTGTAAAAGATTGAAATGCAATATAGCGAAAAGTGGAATTGTTTGGAAGATCTGGCTATTCTTTTGAATCCTGTCCTGGTATTTTATGAAGGTGACATTATTTAAGTTCTTTGCCGACAAGAGTATTCGCTCAGGCCTGACCAGTTAGTACTCTTACTTCTGGGCTGACCTGTTACACATTTTACCAACTATACCTCTGCTCGTTTTCTTTAATAAGTTGGTACAAAAGCTGCGCCACTCTGCTAATTAATTGATTTATTAATTAAAGTAAATTTAGTTTGTCTTATGATGTTATATTCTTGTTGGTAACTTTTCTGTATTGTCACCGGTTAAATAATAGGACAGGCGTTAGGATTGTTAAACAAGAAAGTACTAGCAAGCGCTGTCTTGAGATAAGTCTTGATTAAGCTTAATGACCAAATTTTTTTTTACTTAAACCTTTTTTTTTATAAACACCCATTTCTGCTTGATTTCACTCTTGATCGGAACTTATTATCTTTTAAAGATGAGTTCGCCTGTACGTACGCCTAGTAAGTCAATTACTCCCACTGTGAATTATTGGGAAGTAAAATGTGAGATTGATTCTCAATTCGATTGGAGGAATTTCCCTTGTCCAAAGATCAACCCCAATTACTTGAGTAAAGATACGTTATTGTATGAATTAGAAATTTCTGGCCTCAATACTAATGAGCTAGAAAACGCTGATGTCGAAAGCCTAAGAGCAAAGTTTAGGTTAGTTAAGTCTGTACCTGATGCAAAAATTTATAGAATTGTTTATGATGAGAGTAGTGCTATGGAAGAATTAGGGAAGATTGAAACTTTAATGAGTAAACTCAGTGATTATTGGGATAAATTTGATACTTTGAATGTTACTGATAAAAACCCAGTTTATCCAAAGGTATTTCAATATTTTTACATGTTGTCAACAGGATCGTTCAGCTGTCTGTCTATGCTAGAGAAAATTCAGTTGAACTTGTCTCTAAAAGTCTGGAAGAATTTGTGATCCGTCTGAAGAATTTACACTCTATGATGAAGGAATTTCAAGCTGAAATTAAAAGTAGAGCTCCGTCTCCTAATCCATTAGAGTTCGTCACTCCAAGTCTTAGCCCTCATGCTGACATGTTCGATACAGTAACTGGTATGGTTGAAAACAATCCTTCTTCTCAAGGTCAGGCTGTTAAACTCCTTGCTGAAACGGTAGGTGAAAATTTGAATAACAGGAAGGTTAGGTCTTTACCACATCTTGTTGTGAGTGAAAATACCAATAACTCATCTCGAGTTATTCCTATTCAGCCGCCATCACAGTCTATTGGAAACAAATTAATCTCCGTTCGGCCTTCAAGTTTGACAACCTTCAGTAATTTTTACAATAAGTTACCTAATCCCATGGAATGTTTAGTTAAAGAGTTACCTATAACTGACGGATTAATGGTAGATACTTTGTTAAAGTTTCTAACTGTTGTTTTAAAGATCAAAAGTTGTTCAAACATTTCCGATTATGATTTATTATGCTTGATTCATCCATTTGCTACCGGACCTTTGTCTGATAGACTACAGTTGGCTATGTACTCCCATTGTTCTTTTGACTTGTTTCATAAAGATGTATTAATTTATTTTATTCCACAACGATTAATTTCAGTAATTGAAAAAGACAAGTACTATCGATTACAGAAAAATGGTGAAGCTCTGTCTGCTTATATTGTTTCCATAAAAGACGCCGCACACTTGTTGCGTTTGAATAAAACTGAGTTTGAAATCGTTTCTACTATCTGCTCTGGGTTAAATCCTTCAGAACGCTCTAGGCTGGTTTTTCAGAGCAAACCTACAACCTTTAGAGATCTTTATGAGTTAGGTGTACAATCACAAAATTTACAGTTTGCTGATATTGAAAGAGAACGTTTGGACTTTGGCTTGAATACACGCCAGAAAGATCAAAAGAATACTGTGCACCCCGTTTTTAAACAAACTGTTTGTTATCATTGTAGTAAATCAGGGCATATTGCTCGGCATTGTCATAGCAACCCTAATAGTAGTAATTATCGTAGTAACTCAAATTTTCAAAAAACTGGTTTTCAGTCTCCGAACATTTTAATTAGGAAAACTGATGATGTGAAATGTTTTAGCTGTCAGAAACTAGGTCATTATTCTCGTGACTGTAAGAATAAAAGCAAAAGTTGACTAAGGCCCGTTAAGAACAATAGCATGATTTTTAAAAGTAAAAATAATAGCTCAAATTATTTACAGTCTGTTAACCCTTGTAATATTTTAGTAAATTCAAATTTAACTGAAATCAATAAAGTTCCCTCTAAACCTGTGAAACCTAATTCTAAACTTACTTACTATAATAAAAAGGCACAAAAAAAGTGTAGGCGTTTTGACAAGCGACACCCAGCTAATGGAAAGGCCAAGGTTTTGTCAAAACGAATTGTTCCTGTTGTGGATTGTCAACTTAGGCATTCTTATACTTCTTTCAACACTATCGCCCTACTTGACTCTGGAGCTGCTTATAGTATTGTTTCTAAAGCGTGTCTTGCTATGTTAGTTTCTGATTTTTCAACCTTGAATTTCCGAAGAGAACATCTGGCATGTACTACTGCCAATAATGGTCAACTTATTCTAACTGAATCAGTTATTTTAAAAATTAAGATAGAAAATTTCAGCTGGAAGTTTAGATTCTTTGTTACTGATAGTTTGTCTGTACCCTTAATTCTCGGTTGTGATTTCTTCAATTTTACTAAACTAATCCTAGACTTGTTTAATCAACAGTATTATTTTGGTTTCAGAGCAAGCTTCAAATTTAAGTTAAAGTGTGACTTGAATTATTTGTCGTTAGATGTATCGAATAATCTTGTGATGGATTTGTCTGAAAATGATTTGAATGATGGCGAAAAGAAAAGGTTAGCTACTGTGCTGGACAGGTATGATAATGTTTTGACTACTAAGCTTGGAAAGACCCATTTAATTGAGTATGAAATTCGTCTGTTGTCTGATGTGCCTGTTAGGAGAGCTCCTTATCAATTGGACCCTATAAAGCTGGAAATTTTGAACTCCAAAATTAGGAAAATGTTAGAAGAGGGCGTGATTGAAAAAAGTCAGAGTCACTATTCGAGTCCCTGCTTTCTAGTCCCCAAAGGTGATTCAGATTGGAGAGTTGTTATTGACTACAGATTTCTGAACCCACGTATAGCTCTTGACAGTGTGCCTTTACCTAAAATCGACTGCGCATTTAATTTTTTTAACGGTGCTAAATATTTTACTGTTTTGGATTTAAACCAGGCATACTATCAAATGCCACTTAAGAAGGAGTGTCGTCACCTTACTGCGTTTTGTACTATGCAAAACACATATCAATTTACTCGTGTACCTTATGGCTTATCCACAGGTGCTCAAGCATTATCGTCTGTTCTTGATACTTTGTTTGAGGACGTTAAGTTCAAATTCGTGTTCCACTATCTCGATGATATAGTAATATATTCCAAAGATTTTGATTCACACTTAGAACACATCGAAATTGTTTTATCTAAATTAGCACAAGGTGGTTTCACTATTAATCCTCAAAAAGTACATTTTGCCAAACAACAGATTTCTTTCCTTGGGCATCTAGTTGACTCACGTGGAATATCTGTCGATCCCAGTAGGACTAAATCAATTAGAACTTTTCCTGCCCCAAAAAATTCTAAAGCTGTTTCTCGTTTCATAGGCATGGTAGGGTATTACCATAAGTTCATACCAAATTTTGCTGAAATCGCCGCTCCCCTCAATAATCTGAGGAAGAAAAAGATCAAATTCGTATGGGAAGAACAACATGAAATTGCTTTTCAGAAGTTAAAGAAGGCTATTATTAGTCCTCCCATTTTAAAAACAGCAGATTTTTCTAAACAATTCGTTTTGCAAACCGATGGGTCGTCTACCGCTATTTCTGCCATTCTTTCCCAAGAAATTGATGGAGTTCTTATGCCTATTGCCTATGCTTCTAAAAAACTTACACAGCAGGAGAGCAAATACTCAACTTATGAAATTGAATGTTTTGCTGCCATATTTGGGATGGAAAAATTTCAAGTTTACTTACAACATTCTAAGTTTCTGCTTTTAACCGATAATTCAGCTCTGAAATGGGTTTTGTCAAATCCTAGACAGACAGGTCGTTTAGGACGTTGGATAATTCGTCTATTAGCTTTTCAGTTTGACGTCCGACACATCCCTGGGACATCTAATGTCACAGCTGACTGTTTGTCACGCATGTTTCAGGATGAGCCAGATGAAACTTTAGGAAGTGATGATAATTTTGTTGAACCTTTATTTTCTGTAATAAATACTATTAAACTTACTGATTTCCCAGTCTTATTCACCGATATACGCTGTCATCAAAACGCAGATCCTTTTATTAGTGATACCATTAAGAAAATTGAGTCTGGTTTAGATCAATTTCCGTACTGTATTTCTAAAGGAGTCCTTGTGATTAAGAAACGTAATCAAGATAATTTCAAAATAGTTCTTCCGAAAATCTTAGTTCCAGTAGTTTTCAAGTATTACCATGAATCCTCGTTAGGTGGTCATCTTGGAATCGCTAAATCTATGCATAGGATTGCTGAAAATTTTTTCTGGAATGGTATGAGAAGAGACATTATTCTTATGGTAAAAATTTGTGAGACTTGTGGAAAGAGTAAACCTAGTCAGCGACAGAATTTCGGTTTTCTCTCTTCTAAAATTGTCGAAAAACCTGTTGAACAATTCTACATTGACATCGTTGGTCCTTTACCTAGGACAGCTCAGGGAAACAGTTATATTTTTAGCTGTGTCGATGGTTTTTCTAAGTTCTGTTGGTTACTTCCCATTCGACAAGCCAACACTAACGCTGTAATCAAGTCTCTAAAATCTATTTTCGTTAATTTCTCTGTTCCAAAAAAGATCGTTTCTGATAATGCTTCAATATTTTCTTCTGTTAAATTTAAAAACTTTTGCTTCCAGTTAGGAATTTTTCATTTCACCACCTCAGCTTATTATCCGGCTCCTAATGTCGCCGAACGAGTTCACAGAAATTTAAGAAGCGCTCTGATCGCCTTTCATGGTGACTCACATAGTAAATGGGACGAATGCTTATCTTGGTTACCTTTAGCCTTCAACCTGAGTAAACATGAGAGTACCGACTCCACACCGTTTTCACTTTTATTTAGATATTGTCCTAAAGAACCGTTACTACACGCCTGGAATCTCGATGATATTCTTCCTGACCGTAACAATAATGACTCGCTCGATGTCTGGAGGAAAGCTAGAAATAGTCTTATTAAATCACATTTTCGAGTCAAACAGAATTATGATCGTCATAGAGTTGAGGTGCCTTTTCAGTTAGGTGACTTAGTTTGGGTTAAGACTCATGTTGTCAGTAGTGCTATCAACAAGATTTCTAAGAAGCTTAGTTACAGATGGAAAGGTCCTTTTCAAATTAAAAAATGGCTTACTCCAGTAACCGTCAGTCTGCACGAAGTTGAAACCGGAAACTTTGTTTTAAAAGCCCATGTTTCTCATCTCAAAAAATTTTATGGCAACAAATGTGTCACTACTGGTTGATAGTAATTTCAACTTCTAGTCCTTTTTGCTCTGATTTGCGAAAAATATATAAGGAATTTTGCTTTAGTGTATTTAAATTTCTTTATGAGATTTAAGTTAGTTTTAGACTTGACTCTTAAAAACTCTGTTGTCACCAATGTTGGTTGTTTTTGATTCTTGTGTTTGAAGTTTTTTTTATGTTGTCTTAATTACTTTAAGATCCCTGTTGCTCACGCTGTTAGTTACCGAGAAAATTATTTTTGTTAAAATATTACGTTTCTTGCCCTTGATCTAGGTTTTGGTTTGGTTTATATAATTGTATTCTTGCGGAAAAGATGATATTGTTTGAATTGTTGCTATCCTGGTTGTCACTAATTGCATTAACTACTGTTAGTACCTGTAATATTAGGTGTAGTATCGTTTAGTCCGAATTTGATGTCATCGGACAGTTTGTATTTGCTTTTCATTTTTCTTTGTAGCTTAAGATTTGAGTCTCTATTTCGGTTATTGTTCCGCATGTCGGACTTACCATTAGCATCCCTGATGTGCTATGGACTTTTCTAGGTGTCTTCTTTACTTGGTAACCTGGTTGTTATAGTTTTACTAACTTTCCTGTGGTACTAGTAATTAAAGAATATTTATTTGTACTTGTAGTACAAAGATAACGTCCACCCCAATTAAATTGTCTGCAACTCTGGGCCCGAGTCTTGATTTATTTTGGTGGTGCGTCTTTATAAAACATTGATAGGTGCTGAAAAATTAGTTTTTTTTTGAAACATAAGTTGGTCGTTGTAAAGTTGTGTTGTGATTATGTATTGTAGAAAGATTGGTATTCTACGTCATTTCAGTAATGTCGTTACTAGCTAATCATAAGTTGTTAGTTGTCTCGTTTTGATGTTTCGATCTCTTGTTAGGTTTAGTGAAGTAAGCATCAGTTCACCCTCAAGAATGGAACTTACCTTTTTCTTTATGGACTGTATAAATTCTTGAATTGAATACTTTAACGTTTCTGGTTATTTATTTTTCTTTTCTTGGAAAATTTTGTTCCTCGTTTTACTAACCTTAGTTACCTTTAATTCATAAAGTTCGTAGTTTTACCATTAACTTTATGGTTGTGAGTTCTTGGTAATTTTTTTTGTTTGGAAGCCCAAGTTGGTCTTCGATCTAAATTTTGTTTTTTGGGTCCAAAATTTTTTTTTTTTTCTCTTCCTAAGCTCTATTATTTTTTTTAATTTTCAAACTTCTTTAATCTGTACTAATTCTTTAATGACTATTCATGTTAGTATTCCATTACCGCTCATCTATTATTCTCGTTTCTCTTATTTCTATTTGGTTTTAAACTTTCCTCTTTTCTCCTACTTACAGGTGAATTGTAACTGATCACTACATTTCACTTGTACAACTTTCTGTTCTTGTCGTCTTCTCCTACTTTGTAATCTCTTTAAATGCTTCACCCCTTTTTTTTTTCTGAGACAGATCATTTGTGAAGTGCGCGCCTTCTCATTTGTTTTCTTGTTTCGTCTGCCTACTTTTTCCTTTACTTTTTTGAGTTTTTTCTTTACTTCCTATTGTGGGCGTGGCCCACAACTGCAAGAAGGGGGAGTTTGTAATGAATTTTTAATTACCCCTTTATAAAACTGCTAGTTTTATAGGTACGAACTATTATATTTGAATTGCGCGGGTACTACTCTGACGCTACTACGGTAACTGTCATCTCTGTACTTGTCATACTCTTCTGCTCTGGTACATTATTCAATTCATTAAACTGTTTGCTAGCTGGTATCCACTTTTATATTTATTTTTAGTTTCCTTTTTTGACTCGTCTGGTCTAGTTTTTTTTATTGTTTATTTGAAAGTTTTCTTGATGTTGACTTTGTCTGCGACCTTTTTCGTTAGGTTGGTTCATCTGCTGATCTTACTTGAATTTGAACAGCTGTTTGATATGAGAAGAAGCCTGTTCGATTTTCGATCCTGGATGATGCTTCTTTTCTCTTACAAAATGTTCGAAGGGTAGGATCGATTCTTATTTGGACCATGATGTCCTGAAGTAAATTTTTTTTGTTAAATAATATGATCATGTGGTGATCTGGTTTTAATTTACTTTTTTTCTTTTGTTTAACTTTTTTTCAAACTTTTCCACTTGGCTGCTGTATTGATGCCAAACTTAAGTTGCTAAATACCAAATTTATGTCCGCCTAGTTGGCGGTCGAAGAACCAGAGTAATGCAGAATCACAGTATCGATGTACTTATGAATCGAAGAATTTCAGAATCTATGAATTGACGAATAGGACGAATGAAAGTATGTCTCATGTTCGTTCAAGATATTTTCACAACATGCTTCAACTGTGATCGTCAACCCAGAACGTTATGAATTGAATTTTGGAATATGAATACCGCTTACGACCAAATCATCGTAGAGGTTTGATGTTTGTGTGATGCAAAATTAGAGTAACTCCAAGACGAAGGTAACATTTTATATTTCGTACTAAATTATCTGCAAATTATTCAACGCCAGGAACTTTCTATCTTTCGCCGCCAACATTCTAAATTATCAACTGGACTTTCTTTTTAAAACTTAAATCTCTAAATCTACGTAAAATTCAAACTTTATTCTACTACATGAAAACGTTTTTTTTTTTAAATGTTAAGTTTAACTTGGATTAAGTTATAATCGTGTATTTTGCTCCTCAAGAATTTGGAAGTGTGCACACAATAGTGATAGTATTCGTATGTGTGCGTATTTATGTATGTATGTGTATATACATATATACATATGTACATGAATGTACTCACATATGGAAGCTCTGAAAACGCTGTTGCTTTTTTTTTAATAATATAAGATCTGATCAGATTTAACTTGAAGTTTCTAGTTTTTATAAGTTATGGATTTCTTGCTCTGTAAAAGATTGAAATGCAATATAGCGAAAAGTGGAATTGTTTGGAAGATCTGGCTATTCTTTTGAATCCTGTCCTGGTATTTTATGAAGGTGACATTATTTAAGTTCTTTGCCGACAAGAGTATTCGCTCAGGCCTGACCAGTTAGTACTCTTACTTCTGGGCTGACCTGTTACACATTTTACCAACTATACCTCTGCTCGTTTTCTTTAATAAGTTGGTACAACTGTATGAGTGTACAATAGAAACAATAATTACTCTGGGCGCACGGCTCACTTACTAGGCCCTGTCACTACTGACCGTCCTGCAAAAGTTGGCTCGCTCACTCCGCTGCTTTCTACCGCTCCACTGACGGCTGAAATGGTGACCTTGAAGGCCAAATGTTTTTAGAAATGAGCGATAAACACTCCCCTCTTCCCCCCGCAACATCACTGACTACCAAACGGCCGCGCGTCCAGACTAATTATTGTTTCTACTGTATGTTCACTCGAGGGACTCTTGAAGTGCCTTTATTCTAAATACATTTCAAGAATCCATTGATTGAAGAGACCCTGAAGAAAAATACGACTCTCATAAATACGACCCTGAGGCAATTTTATAATCAGGAAGCAAAAGTGTGTTAATGAGGAAGTGAGCTCACACAACACATTTTCCCGTTTGACGTAATATTCTAATTTCACTACAAAGTTGCAAATGGATAATCAAAAATACTTTTTACAATAAACAGGTTAATATAGTTTTTGAACTATAAATTAGAATCTTTCAACGACTACAAAAAGAATTCTCTCGAATTTGATAATACCGTAATAATAATAAAAAAAAAAAAAAAAAAAATTATAATAATAATAATATTGCGTGACCTGGCTGGCTCAGGTCTAGTGTCAGAGTTATCAGGTCGCACCTGAATAATTTCAGGGCCTCTGACGTCATTTAACGACTGTTTTTAGGCAGCCGGGACCGACAGCTTAAGGTGTCCTCCGAAACACGTAATACTGTAATTTTATTGAATGGAATCAATTTAAACTCAATTTTCCGGTTGTAGACATATCTCAAAAACGGAATTAAATATGAAACACTATCCATATGAAGGCTCCAGGGGGAAAAGGGGCCAAGTCCATATTTTTCTGAAATTGAGTTTGAAACGCAGTTTTATTCAGCTTCTGATGCTGAACACGATAGTATTATTTTTCTGGGGAAAAAAGTGTTCATTGACATAGAAAGGTGGGAGTGAAGATATCATGTGCCGGGGAAGTAGAGGCCAAGTCCATGCTAGGGAAGATGTTACTAGGGTTACAAGTTACATGATGTTACAAATTTTTTTTTTTTTTTTTTTTTTTTAAATAGTCAAATCAAATAAATCTTTATTTACAAAATAAGTAAATACAATAGTAGATATACATATACATTACTAGGGAAAATGGAGTCAAGTCCAAGACTAAATGGATTTCATTGCTGCAAAGTTGAGTGAATATTTTACTATTATCTGACTAAACAGATATGCAAAAATTCTTTTGGAACAAAAAATCTTATTAAATAAGTAAATTAATTTTTCATAGCAAATTCCCCTAAAATTAATATTATTTAAACACTTGATTCACAGCTGAGTTTTTTTCTGAGGATGAAGCCCACATAGTTCTGAGACCTGTGCGTGGGTAATGAGTTGGATGATGGTGATTGATGAGTTGGGCCTACAGTTTTAGGTGGGTTTCGAACCACCAGGTTAGTTTTCATTTACAATTTATGCTTTACATAAGATTCTGAACTTTTATTTATAGGCTATGTTTGGCATGGTTTATAGTAGCGGCTAGGGCTAAAAGCAGATGGATTCGCTGACTTGCAGACTCGCTGACTCGGAATCGGCTGACGGAGAGTCGGTTCACTACAGCCTGTTGTACACTTCAGTCGGAGCGTCATGACTCGACCAACAAACAATCCGTCCGATCTCGTCCCAACGGGACCGCGACAAACTGTCCCAACGATAAAAGTCCCAACGACAAAGCGTCCCAACGACAAAGCTTCCCAACGACAAAGCGTCCCAACGACAACGTGTCCCAACGACAAAGCTTCCCAACGACAAAGCGTTCCAACGACAACCTGGTCCCGATTTTCAGGACCAGGTTGTCGTGTGCGCACAGCGTCAAACTGTATCACACTGGAGTGTGGACCAGTTTGTCGGTGAGACAGTTTGTCGTTCGTTGACCAAAACCTATTAGGACAAGTTTGTCGTCTGCGCGCAGCGTCAAACTTTACCACTCAGATGGAATGTGGACCAGCTTGTCGGTGGGAAAATTTGTTGTTGGGCCACTATGTATGTCGTCAGTATGCAGGGACCAGTTTGTTGTTGGGACAGTTTGTCATCGTCCCCACACTCCTCAACCGACTGTTGGGACGGGACGATGACAAACTGTTCGGTTGAGGAGTGTGTACTAGGACTTTTCAGGGAGAAAGCGTGCATGTGTGAACTACAGTGGATGCAATCCCGTTGTATTCTAGGGCAGAAAACACTCTCGCAGAAGAGAGCGCTTTGTGAGCGCTTTTCTATTCCTATTTTGGCTCTAATTAGATGCCTTAATCCCTAAGCGCTATTATCGTACACGTAGGTACAATGTGGAGCGATCAGTAATTCGCTCATTGTCTACGACGCAGTTTTGTGCAAGTAATTTTCTGCAAGCTAATTGCTCAGTTTGATTAATCCCTTGTATTGTCTGTGGGGGAGCACGTGTACGTTTTTCTCTGTACTCTATAATTGGAAATGAAAAGCGATTTTAAGCACAGCTGCTGCGTTAGCCTTTTACCCGTCGATTTTGAGACTGCAGTTTTCAATTTGAGAAAGATTCTCAATTCTGAATCGTATTCTTGTTAATAATAAATATTATAATAATAATAATAAGCGTATTACTTTAATGGGGAGACTTTTTCGGGTATTCTAGTTTATTAGAAACAATTGAAATATTTGGATTATTTTGGATTATTTGGATTTTTTACTTGTGCCACTACCGCGTTTCGGAGGACACGTTAAGCGGATAGTTTCCAACTGAAATCAATCAGAAATCTGGTTCATAATATGACTTCAATTCTGAATCAGAGAGGTCACATGGGATTCATTTTTCAGGAAATATTAATGAAAAAGTGATATTGTCTCAAAACCAGTGGCGTACCGAGGTTTTAAGCGCCCTGGAGCGGTAGTGTCTAACGATGCCCCCCCCCCCCCGCAAAAAAAATCAGTCTTACACTCAACCACCCGATTGGGCTGATATTAATATAGTGGTCATTTAATGAACCAGCGGCTTTTTTTTCCGCCTCTAACTATGCCGTATTTGTTAGAGATGCGAATCTCCAAGGAATGATTTTTCGCCAGGCCAGATTCTGCTTTTATCAATTTCCAAACAGCTTGTTTTGGATTTTTTCACTTTTCTATAAATTTATTTGCAGTTATTTTTTCGCATTTTGCAAGTCATCCTTATGAATTTTTTTTAATATTTTGGAAATAGGATTCAAAAGTGAAGTATTTCAGTCCTGTTCTTAATATAAAAACCATTGAACTTCTTGTGGATTTATTTTTTCAGAATAAATTCAAAGTATTCATTCAATTACTTGAATTTGTTATACCTTTTGCCACCCATTTTAAATTGTTTTGGCTTTGCTACTTTCGACTATTTGCTACTTTTGACTCGACCGTTTTGCATTCTGTCTGGTTGTAACGCATTTACGGCTGAACGCATGAACCGATTTATTTTAAATTTGACATGAATTTCCTTTTAGTCATGCGCAGCGATGTTTACATACGGTTTTTTAAAATTGTGTTGCATTTCACCCTTTTGGCCTTTATTATAGTAATACATTTTTTTGTAAGTAAAAGGTAATTTTCTCTCAAGAACGGTGCGCCCCTCAGAGCCTTGCGCCCTGGAGCGACTGCTCCACTCGCTCCATTATCGGTACGCCACTGCTCAAAACAAACAGAATTCCATTAGAATCAATAAATTCAAGAATTCAAATCAAATGATTTTTAAAAAATTTCATCAGATAAGGAGATATAAACCGTGCAAAATATCACAATTGGCAGTTACAAATAGGGGTTTATGATATTGAATTTCAATTAATTATTGTAAATTGAATCCAAAAAGTTTAAAATTTTGTTAATTAGGCCAAAATCAAATACGTTGAACATGAATGTATAACTTGTTGTTGTTGTTAGAGACCTTAATTCAAATCTGTTAAGATCTTTGTAGCAATTGTATTAATCGTGTTGTACATTTTTTGAAGAAATAAAAAAACTCGTAATTTTTATTTCAACACAACCCCAATAAAATGAATTTGTAGTTTCTATTTGAACACATGAGGGATAAAACATGAGATGGTTTGTCGGAATAATATTTATATTGGAACATAATGATACAATAATAGTTTACGGAACGATTTTATTATGACTACCGTAAAGATTAAAGTTAGATGACGAGCGAAGCGAGTGCTCTAACTATCTCACGAGTTGCTTTCAGGCAAAATACAATCGTTGCATACAATTTTATCTCTGACTACCAATAAATTACATTTAATAACTAACTAAAATAACCTAACTTGCCAATAAATCCAATACTTATAAAATATAACATAACCTACAATGCGTGATTGTTGAAAGTTCCGATTTGAAATCCAGTTTGATTTCGAAATGTTGAAATCAGCTGATTAAACTATTGCGTAATACTTATTTCGACAATGTTTTGAAGATTTCCTGGGTTCTGATTGGGATAAATTTTTTCAGGAAATATTAATGTAAACGGATATTGTCTTATAAAAACACTTATGTAACCTTCTGTACTGAAAAGTGACAGTAGTATTAAAATGGTTTCATTATGCCACTATTTTGATGAAACGTGGAATAAAGGAAGCTGTATTAGCATCACTTTCTAATCTATTCTATCTACTCTAAAAAGGTTTTATCATTCTCCTAGTTTTGAGACAGAATGCCTCTTTCGACTGTCCAGCTACTTTTCACCATTCCTTGCCACGTTTAATACAAGCTGTACCTTTCGAACGTGTACATTATTGGTAACGAAGGTAACATATTGCTCTGGTCTGTCTGGAGTCTGCAGAACATCTGTCTTTTTGCGGACACTCTCAATGAGAAATAAAAGTCAACACTGTAAACTGCTTGCTGAGAGGAAAGAGTTTGATTTACACGTCTGTTTCCGATCGCAATTTCCTGGTAGGAAGAGACGACTCCCTCACTCGCAGGGGCTGGCGACATCTTTTATAATCCTTCTTGAGGATTGCCGAACATTTATCAGTTCTGGCAATACAAACGGTCGGTCATTGGATGTTTGGGAGTCTGTATAAATGGGAAGAGTCAGGAGTTATCTGCCATGAAAAATATTTCCCTTCATACAAGCAACTATGTCATCTCATGACTCATGACAGAAAGCACATAGCACGGATATTAGCCACATTTTTCAAATATTCCTCTATTGTCATAACCAACTTGTCATGCTCACTTCAAGACAAACTATCGCGAATCAAAATAGTTATTTTCCTACAACTGCTCGTAAAGTAGTTCTTTACGTACTGAAAACTAATTGTAAAATACCTCTTTACTGCTCCGCAAGCGGTAAAGTACTTTACGCTCGCCAGCTGTTTTCTTTACGCTTCTGTTTTGATTTTGATGTCTTCTGATTGGTGGATCACGGAATCCGTGAAATTTACATAACCTCTACAATGGCGAACGCTAACCAAATCCGCGCATGGTCTGTGATGCTACAAACTTCAAGCTTTTATTGTGTTGGAATCCAGAACTGCAGTTTTAGGAAAAATATTGTATGCAATTCACGCATGAAGCTTCTTTATCGCTCTCCGCTACGCGTCGTGCAGTAAATGTTTTGGCTCGAGCGATAAAGTCGCGCTTCACGCTCTTAATACACAAAAGTTGTTTTGTGGGGGAACAAGTTTGAAGTTTTTTATCTGCAACTACTGATCTATAGACAGAAAACTATAATATAGTACTAGTACATATTATGTACTAGCTATGCAAGCTTGCGTTTACTTAAACCTGAAATATGTTGATAAAGGATCTGCTACTCTTCTGCCACTGAGATACTTGTATTTTTTTTAGGTGTTGATAAATTTTTTTAATAGAAGTGGTCACTTTAACCTGCAGCATGCAGCTTATGAACTCCGCTCAGCAGGAAGCCTAAACAAAAAAAAAAAAAAAAAAAAAAAAAAAAATCATTCCGTAGATTTTATCTTTATGTAGCACCAAAAATATTTAATCAAATGCCAACCAATATCAAAAACAAACTCCTAAAATTTGAAATTTAAAAAATAATTAAAAAACTGGCTATTAACGTTAGAAGAGATTGAAAATTTACTAAACAAAATTGGTTAGTTATCAATATAGACGTCACATGGTTTTTACTACCTTTGTACATGGTGGTATGATACATTATGGTGGTGGAATACATTATGGTGGAATGATACATTATGATACACATGGTGGAATGATATGTATCATTTCACCATGACCTTTGTACAAAAATCAAACGCACACTACAAGATAAATATGAAAGTTATTGCAGGGTAAAAATTCGAACAGAATAATAAATAACTGATATAGCTGTTGGTACGGAACGGACGTTTCTTCTTCTTTAGATAATTACTGGATGAGTACTGTATTTGGTTTTTCTTTTTTCTTCATTTCTTTTTTCCCTAAAAGTAGTTCTTCTCATTCAAGTAATCAATTTTCGTTATTATTATAAAAATATATATTTTTCTTTTAAATTATTTTATTCTATTCACACCAATTTATTCGTTTCTTTTTCATTAATCGATCTTTTCAGTTATTATTATTTTTTAACCGACTTCCAAAAAGAACAATGTCACTATATTCGACCTGTTTTTTTTTTTTAATATGTTTGTACATAAATCATTTGAACAATATTGAACCGATTTCGATGAACTTTTATTTAAATAAAAGAGCATCGCTCAGCGGTGGTCCCATCCAAGTTTCGCAAGGATCGGCCCAATACTTAGCCCAATATTAAACAAAAAGGAGCATTCTTCGATGTCTTCATTTCAATCAAGTTTGAATAGGATAGTTCCACACACAACCGCCAATCGGATAACCGGTGTCGTCTACCAGGCTGATCATTTTATCACATAGAGCGCTTCACATCTAGACGGTTTTCGAAATCATATGATGCAATGCAATTATGCCGGGTAAACGACATCGGTTACCCAAAGATGGTTAAGTGTGAAACAAGCCTTTAATGTCCCGTTTTGACCAATCACGTGAACTTAATTTGAATCGAGAATAAGAAGAATATAATATTTCTGTCCATATGTTCGTTCATATGAAAATTGTAAATAATTCAGTTGATGTTATTGAGTAATAGGAATAAGGTTATTTAGTTTCAATCATAAGTTGGAGAATTTGGAAAAAAACAGCTGATCTCAGAAGTAGGCTATTTTTAGTTTCGCTGCTGTGATGGATTAAGAATATTTATTCGCCATTAAATACACGTGTGTACAATAGGCTATTTTGAGGTTATGTTTAATGATCCTTTTGTACTAGCTCAAAGTTTATGTTTTTTATATTAAAAAGAAACCGACTTCAGTGAAATGATAAAATATTCACGTACTAAAAAGTTTAAAATAAATTATTTACTTTAAACTGAGAAAATTTTAAATTTCATGCAAGTAATCTTTTGAAGTCGGCGCCAAATTTCCCATAAACTTCTAAAATATAACAGAATTACTCTGTGATGTTTTCCATGACGAAATAATTGAAAAATTTAATATCAAATCTGACACTGTATTTCAGTAAAAGTGAGTGTAAATCACATATTTAATTGAAATACAGTGTTAGTTTTGATATTAGATAGAATTTCTTATCAATCACTTCCTGGTGGTTCGGAACCCACCTGAAACTGTAGGTCCAACTCATCAATCTCCATCATCCAACTCATTACCCACGCAAAGGTCTCAGACCTATGTGGGCTTCATCCTCCAAAAAAATACAGTGTTAGTTTTGATATTAGATAGAATTTCTTATCAACTTCATAAAATATTTGGCGCCGACTTCAAAAGATTACTTGTATGAAATTTAAAATTTTCTCAGTTTAAAGTAAATAATTTATTTTAAACTTTTTAATACGTGAATATTTCATCATTTCACTGAAGTCGGTTTCTTTTTTGTTTTAAAATATGTTTTATTATATGATTTATATAAAAATTGTACAAATTTTTGATTGTAACTTCCATATAGGTTATCCTCGGGAGTACCTAGTTTCTCACCAGATGGAAAATTGTATTTTCTATATGTTTCATATGTTGTATATAGCTTAGATTTCAGTTGGTTGGTTGAAAAATCTGATGAAGTTTTGGTCATAATTCAAGATTAAATCTTGATGCCTCGATTAAATCAATGATTGCCTGAAAGCTGAATAAGAGACGGTTAGAAGAATTTCAGTGAAAAGCAGGTTGAAGATTGTAGATTACAAGTTGAAGGAATTTCAATAAAAAGCGGGTTGAGGATTACAGATGATAAGAAACTTTAGTAGTCATAATACTGCTACTCAAATTCAATGTCTAAATTAGGGCCACACAATTAGAGAGTAGAAATTTTATCAAGCAGCTAAAATCAGATCTCAGAAAATAACTTTTTAAGTAAGAAAACATTTCAAACATTAGTTAGGATGTATGCACGGTGATCTAAATGCAATAAGGTATATAAAATTATGAAAAGTTTGTGGAATGTTTTTAAATTTTAATAATAAATTGTTTCAAAGTTATGGGAAGCAGAACATAACAACAGTAAATGTTACTGTATCTATCTAATTTGTTTATTATAAGCTAGAATATATTTTTTTAATACATACTGTAGTACGTAGTAGATAATTATTTATTCTCTAGACTTTTTCATGTACATTGGGATCTTGCATTTCTTTATTTACAATTATTCATAGTTAGAGTGTCTTCTTACATTATTATTAACGTTACAAATGATGTATTGCTTATTTTTACAATATACAATGTACATTGTACAAGTAAATCTACGTACTGTCTATAAGACAGTGAACTATAATTATATTTTGTATACCTTTTTCATAGTTCATATTACTTTATTTATATTACCTATAATTAATACCTTTATTTTAGTTTATATTACCTTTTATTGCTGGTAATTAGATATTTATCCTCTGCTCGTTTCAAAAATTAAATTTGTTGTAGTTCATAATTTTTAATTAGTATTATAATAATTTTTAATTATTTTCAAGCCTTAAAATCAAAAGCTGAATCGAATTTCGCCGACCATATCATTCAAACTGGACACACTTTTACTGACATCAGTACCAACCTACACATTCTACATATAAAATCTAAAGGACACGAACTCAACACCTTGGAACAATTGAAATATACAAACACACAATAAACAGAACATCCTCAATGAACAACTAAATTTTAAATCACACAAACCTTTTGATCACATTTTACAAAAACCACAATTCTTCTAACCAAAAAACTGACATCGATGATCAAGAAGCACGCCTTTGAAAATGAATCTCCACGATTCGAAAACGTTCGGCCTACAGAGTAAGTAAAATACTACTTATTCTTAATACAAATTTGACTGCAAGTCGTTGAATTCACTTAAAAAGTTAAGTTTAATTAGTGTTCTGCTAGTATGATAGTGCTCTCAGTTTAGTTAGTGCTTCTAGTGCTTTTAGTAAAGCTCTTATTTCTTGATATTGCTATAGACAGGCTTCTTTAATTTTCACTGTTTCAAGTTATTAAAATTGTTTTTACTGTTATCAAACTAAAACAAGAAGCCGAGGAGATTATCACTTGGTGAGTCACAATAGTAGCTTATTCAAACAAAAGCCTAGTTATATTGGTAGGAAACTCTACAACAAGCTACCGCATTTTTTGAAGTCTTGAAAATATAGAAATATTTAAAAAATAATTGAAAAAATATTTAGTTGATAAAGCTTTTTATAGTGTACAAGAGTTCCTTTCACGTAAAAATTAAGCCTCACCTCAACTAATTGATATAGTAATATTATGGTATCTAGTGTATAATTTATTGTTGATCTGACTTGTCTTATACTCCTTAACTGGAGTCTCCAAGACGTAATCTACAAAACAATAAACTAATGAACCTTGAAGGACGTTTCAATTGGAATATAACTCACCCTATTTGTAAATGTGCTTACTCATATAAGTGATTGGTTATAGCCAATACCACTAAAACCCCTATAAGCCTTCCTTATCATCCATGTTATAATTTTGGATGTACTATATTCCTGTAGTCTCTACATATTACACAAACGTAATGAATTTATTGAATTTCGTAGAAACGTTTATATTGTGTGCTGATAATGAAATTAGGTTGTCAATTCCACTAGATTTCAACTGAAAGAGTCGCAGAACCACAAATTTTCTGTAGAACTTCACTCGTTTTTTCAAATTATTATTATATTCTCCAGTCAAACCTTCTTGTGAAGGTTTTGGAGTAACATTCGTTCCTTTATAATATATTGTATCCTAGTTAAAAAAAAAATTTGCAATTTGTATTGTCTTTTTTTTAAATTAATAAAGTCCCCTTCAAATTAAATTTCCCTTCTTCTACCAGGACGAAGGAAAGGGAAAAGGAAGGATTATTACAAGTATTATTATTATTATTATCATCATCATCATTATTATTATTATTATACTGAGCGTATGGCTTTTATTGGTGGAGAGACGCCGAACACCATTAAGGGTAGTTTGGTTAGTTCCTAAACTATTTTATTATTGTATCATCCCACTTATCCCTACCTTGTTTGCACAGGCAGTAATATTTTATCGTCACTATTGAAATTTATCGTAAACACCCGACATCAGGCTACACCTTTCTTTCGCATACGATACATATTGTGAAATAACCTGAAACGGCTGAGAATCTTATAGGAAAAACGATAAGTGTGCGTTGAATAATAGTTATACAGCGAACGGAAACTTCCTGAAAGTATTTTATAGCCAAAAAGAGTTGAGTTTCGTGCAAGAAAGAAAGAGACTGAGGGAAAAAATGAAGAAAAAAGGAACAGAATAAGGAGGAAAGCGAACATAATTCAACACAGATGTGTTATAACAAATGGATTACAAAATACACTGGCACAAGGCACAAGGCTCACAGAGGAGGTTTCCAGTTCTTCTATATTTCGTCATTGATCTTTTTCGGATTATTTCTTCTTCCAGTTTTTCAGAAGTAGGGCTGAGAAGAAATAATTCACACTACTCCGTTTGTGGAAGGTGATTATTTATAACAGTCTAAATGTTTGGATTATAAATATTCCTTTGCTTCACTGGGTCTTATGTTATAAGTTTCTTTCAACTTCCATTGGACCGTTGGCGAGGGAAGTCTTTTACGTTCTTGTTCAACCCATAAAAGGTAACCAGAATTTTTTATTATAGTATTTTTTTTTTTTGATGGCGACCAGCTCTTTTCATTCGTAATAATTATTATTCTGATGATGATTAGTAATTGGTTTACTTCATTTATGATTATATAATTGTTTATCATTTGAAATATTGATTTATTTTGACGACGATATGCTTGTGGGCAGCATCGAAAAAATCGAGGTCATTCCGGCTCATCTGATCTATGAGGGATAATTACTGAATAATGTTCATTTTTATTTTTTTAAATTTCTAGTAAACACAGTAGTTTTCCGATTTCTTGAAAAACACTTTCTTGTTATTGAAGTTCCTGATGGCGAAGATTTTTTACTATCAGCGGCTGGACCCACAAATACTTTACTATTACTATTTCTAGTAAACACAGTCTTTTTCCGATTTCTTGAAAAACACTTTCTTGTTATTGAAGTTCCTGATGGCGAAGATTTTTTTACTATCAGCGGCTGGACCCACAAATACTTTACTACTACTATTTCTAGTAAACACAGTATTTTTCCGATTTCTTGAAAAACACTTTCTTGTTGTTGAAGTTCCTGATGGCGAAGATTTTTTACTATCAGCGGCTGGACCCACAAATACTTAAATTTTCCAGAAACTTGATGGCGTTAACTATAGAAGAGTAGTGTATGGATGTTTTCTTCATATCACTCTTCGTTTTTTGAGAGGAGGAGCGGCTGGTATGATTCCATCATCAATGGCGTACTTATAAAATACTAGAAACCCTTTTGAACTGTTGATAGTGTTATGAAATGCTAGGAAGAAGAGAGAAATATATTTTCTGTATAATTACTGCAGTGTCAATACATCTTCCGGTTAGCGATAAGCAGCATGCTTTTGTTTACTCCCCCTGTTCTCCGCCCGGGTTGTGATAAAGCCTCACCACAGAGTCTCCTGGCCAGGACGGTATAGTTACTATACCGTCCTGCTCCTGGCACTGACTGTAAAAAGGCTTCAAACTCCAATGCTTGGGCCAGAGCATCTCTCAGTGTCTTCGGTCTGGCTAATTTGACTGAAAGCTGAGTCTCTGTTATCCTCAATCCACTCAGAAACCTTTCTACTGCTATACTTTCATATAATATGTTGTAAAGTGCGAGTGTTAATTTAAAGTGTTGCCAGCATTATTTAGAATATTATTTTAGAGATAGAACCCATAACAATATTTAAAAAAACAGTAATTTCTCTTAGTTTTTTTTGAAAGGAGTTTTTTTACTGGTAAGATTCCATCATCAATGGCGTACTTATAAAATACTAGAAACCCTTTTGAATTATTGATATTTTTTAAAAAAAAAGCACAGTAATTTCTATAAATTACTATGACTTGAATCTTATCAGAGAATAATGGAATTGCCGGTACTGTAGAGCAGAAAAGCTCATTGTTGAACTCCTTAGCTTCAACTTGAATCAAGGAATATTTTTACTTTTTTTCTTCAAAATTCAACGACAGTGAATCCAGTAATAAAAATTACGAAGAATGTCTTTCTTTTCGTTTTTGGCGCACTGGCTGTAAAACTTCAATTAAGTTTAGAATTTCAGGCGAATTTATTTCAGAGAGGTGCAAATACCTCACGACGTAAACAAGACACGCAAAGTACACTGTCGCTCGTTCCATCTCTCATCGGGGACTAAAAAGAGCCGAAATTTTATTATGTCTCCTTTTCCACGTTTTATTGCGAGTATAACTTGCCAAATTTAATGGCTTTGAATCCACGAACCACATTTGCGTCCAAATTTCATGTTGATGCACCAGATACGGACAACAAACATATATATAATGGATCTAAAGTGGTGTATCATGGAGAAGACGGTCGAGTTTTTATATTTTTATCGTTATTATCTGGATTTTTCAACGTTAACAGAAGCCTGAAGTGCCTCAATTGAAGTAATCTAGGTGTTAAAAAAACGGTTTCCATGTTTTAATGTTAGAACCATAACCACTAACTCTACTTTCGAACAGGCCATCATCAAATAAATCAATCAACGGTAGGAGTAGGGTATAGTAGTAAAGTGGATGTAGTGAAATGAAATTTTTCGTAGTACATAGGGAGCCATTTTCAAGCCTGTGGTAACATAAAAATTTACAGGTTTTTTGAGATAATGCACGACTCAAAGACTCCAGACGTAAGAATGCCAATTTAAAAAAAAAATTGATAGATATGTCCTAGAAAAAGGTCCTCACCCAAAACAAGTAACAGTAAATCGAATACTTTTAATTCAAGGGCGATCCCAAGGGGCGGGTGTTCAAAATTGGAACTCTCCTTGTGAAGGGGTAGGATTAGATTATCTTTTCTTTATTCATGCAAATTTACAAATTATACATAAGGATGCATAATGGTTAAAAACAAAATTACCATCACATAGATACAATAATAAACTCAGATAATGCTCATTTTTATAGTGCTAGATATTATGTACAATGATCTCATTTCTATGATATTAGCTATGGTAATGACAGTGATGCAATCACATGAAATGGAGAAGTTTGGACAAAGATTCGTCCATTCTTGACGGAAGGAGAGGTGTGGGAGTGCAATTTCGCGAAACGTCAGGAAACTACTCAATTGTTACCCACAAAATTTTGTTAATATCCCCTACTGGTTCACCCCTGGTCAAGTGAAGAGTTCTAAAAGGTGGGTTATCTTTGCTTTAGTTTACATTTGGATAGATGTTCAAGTCAGTAATGTCTGATATCCGTTGATCATGAAGGCCTTATGGTTTTCACGATAAACACTCAAAAATAAATATTGTAACGAAAGCAAACAAGCAGTTATTCACGCACTTGTTCTATTTATATCATTCCATTGTTTTCATGGTTGGACGTGACTTTGACATCCAATCTTCATTCTCTTGCTCTTCACGTGTTTTTGTCACTCTTATTCTTCAAGTCTGCAACTCTCTCACTCAATTGAATTTCTCGAGATTTCTTCAGACTTCTTAAACAATCGAGGTCTATATTTCAAGCATTCTTGAAGCTTCGAGAAGTCACCAATTCTTGGAATTATACAACTACAACAGCTATATAAAGGATTCCACGTGAACCATTGAGTGAGTCTTACAAAATCTTGCGTGACAGTTCGTTTACAAACCCACGTGTCAGATTGTGTTACAGATCTCGTGCCAGTGGAGTAAACAATGCTTGATTCCAGTGTATAGTGCAGAGACAAGTCTTTACTGTTTGTGCAGCTTACTAGTAGTTTAAAGACGTTGTGTTAAGTGATATTATTTGGGACTGACAAACGAATTGAACTGTGTTTTGTAAGTGATTAGTTGCTCTTTTTATCATTTCTTTCTCATTATTGTACAGTTTATTGGACTCTTGTTTCTTTTATTATTGATCAGCCCGTAATTAATTATTCATTAATTCTTGTAAATAATTACTGAAAATAAGTATTAGCTTATCATTTGTTGATCTGTTTTTCTTTATTAATTGAACTCACAATTAGTGTGTGTGAATAGACTAATTTGTGTAAATAAAGTGCAAGTGTGAACTTTAGTGCTGCCAGCCTTATTTTAGCCATTAGAACCCGTAACAATAATATAATCAACAAATAATAACAATAAACAATTATTCATTGATATTTATTGTTAAAAATAATAATTTATTCATAAATAGATCACAATAAAAATATAAAATTACAAGAACTACAAAAATATAGAAACATATCTAGCTATTCCAAACTTGAAAAATATTTTATAATGAGCGAAATTTTGTTTGATGTTTTTGTTTATGGCTTTATGGCTTTTATCGCTTTATGACTTTGTTTATGTTTGTGTTATGGCTTTTGTGTTTTTTCGAAATGGGGTAGACCATCACGAGTGAAATAGTTAATAACTAAAGTTTAAACTTTGTTCTGATTTTGTAATTTCGTTTTCAACCTGTGTATTGGGTCGTTTTAAAAAGACACTCAAAGTGATGCTTACAGCTCCATGAGCCAGTTCAAAAAAATGTTCAAACAAACATAAATTTTTCAGGTTGTCAGCTCCTTTCAAACCTGCTATTTTAAATAAATTGAATCCTTATCCCGTATAAATCCCCCAAATGATCGTATGTAGCCCGCATGAAAATGTACAGAAATAAAGTTATTCCTTTGAAATCTGCTACGTAGAGAGAGACTTAACCAGAGAACACGGGATTACGAATTCAAACCGAGAGACCAGAGTCAGACACATTAAGACACTCCGAAAAAAACCAACTAAGACCTATCATAATTTTTGGGAGTCATCTCTCACGATGCCTTTTATTAGTTTTTATTATTTTCGCCGTAAAACGAAACATGCGGTAAAAAGCTGAAAAACTAATAAAAAATCATACAAGCAGACGCTCATGAAGATGGTGCAGTGAGGGGGAGGGAAGCTCAATGAGAGGGAGCAAGAGCAGTGTGTGTGAGGTTGTTTTTAGAAGGGTCAGTGCATTGGTGTGCATGTGCATACGTAGACAATGTCAGAGGCAGGTGTGGTCGATGCAGGTTGTGGGATGGTGCAGGTTCACTTAGCCTCCCCCTTCCCCTCATCAGTCTGTCCTTTTCTATTCAGACAGCCAAAAATTCCAGACGACCTCGAGGTGCATCTTGACCCAACCAAAACAACAACAAGATGCAGCAGCCACAGCAATAACAGAGCAGGATGGTTATTGTATAAGAAAAAACGTAAAAAGATGCAGCCAGATCCCCAATTGCTTTTACCCGGCCATCTGATGGTGCTAGACTCGTTTTATTTTTGCGCCCCCTGGCTCCATGCACCCACCTGTCACCCCCTCGTTTTTTGGAGGAGTCAAGGAGTGGCAAATTACCTCCCCCCCCCCCCTGGAGTGGCACCAGGTACCCTTCCCTCCCCTCATGAGTACTTGGGTACTGTTGCAGCGTTGTCCAACAATTTACCTACCCAAAAAAGGAGAACTTGAGAAGTACAACGTACTTCCAAACTTCAACCAACACCCACCCCCCTCACCTGTCTGCGGCCTCAAAATATTGTTCCAGCAGACATTTGGTACCCCCCCCCGCACACTGGCTAGGGGGAACCCAAGTCTCAAGTTCGGCATTGCATCCCAAAACAACAACCACGATTGCATTGCACGAAACTGGGACCAACCTTCTCAACTTGTATCTTCTTTTTTCTTAGCAATGCCTCCCCATATTTTTCTTCTTCCTTCACCTTTGTCTTCTCCTCTTACACCACCTTTTCTTCTACCACCTCACCCTCCTTCTTCATCCTCTTTTATTTCTTCTCCTCTTTCAGCTTTTCACATCTACTTCTCTCATTTCTTCTTATTTTCCCATCCCTACTACATCCACTCTTCCTTCTATTTCTTTTTCTCCTCTCTATTTTCTGCTTCTACTTACCTTTTCTCATCTTTTACCTCTTTCCCTCTAACCCTTTCAACTTATCCTTCTTTCTTTGATTCACCCCCTTCTTATTCTTCCTCTCTACATCCCACATCTTCACCTTTTTCACCTCATCCCGTTTCTACTTCTTCTCCTTCTCCTTTTCTACTTCCTTCATCACCACCTCCTTCTTTTTCCACTTATTCTTCATCTCCTTTCACTCTTTGCTTCCTTCGACTAAGTCTTTTCCTCTACCTCGTCTTCTCACCGTTTTTTATCTTACACTTCTCTTCCTCTATTCTTTTCCATTCTTCTTCTTCTTCATCTCCCATTGTTCCACCTTCTTTTTATTCTTCTACTTTAACATCCTCTGGATCTCCTTCTTCTTTTTCCCTTCTTTCTCTGCTTCATCATCTTCTTCATTATCTGTTTGTTTTTCCCATCTACACTTACTTCCTATATTATATTTCGTCTTTCGACTTCTCTTTTTCTCCACCTCATATTTTGATTCTTCTCTACTGCTCCTATTCTCCCTCTTTTTTAACTCCTTATTCTCTCACTACCTTTTGCAAATCCCTTTTCTTACTCTTCTCCTTCTCCTCCTCCCTCTTCTCATTCTCCTCCTACTCCTCCTACTCCTCCATCTGCAACTCCTCCTCCGTTTCCAACTTTCCTCCTTCTCCTTCTTCCCCTCCTTCGCCACATTCTCCTCCTTCTCCTCCTTCTCCTTCTTCCCCTCCTTCGTCACATTCTCCTCCTTCTCCACCTTCTCCTCCTCCTCATACTTCTCCTCCTTCTCCTCCTCCTCATTCTTCTCCCCATTCTCCCCATTCTCCTTCTCCTCCTTCTCCTCCTTCTCCTCCTTCTTCTCCTCCTTCTCCTCCTTCTTCTCCTTTTCCTCCTTTTCCTCCTTTTCCTCCTTTTCCTCCTTCTCCTCCTTCTCCTCCCTCTTCTCCCTCTTCTCCTTCTCCTCTTTCTCCTCCTTCTCTTTCTTCTCCTCCTCATCCTCCTCTCCCTTCTTTTCCTCCTTTTCTTCCTTTTCCTCCTTTTTCCTCCTTTTCCTCCTTTTCCTCCTTTTCCTACTGCTCCTTCTCCTCCATCTCCTCCTTCAACTCCTTCAACTCCTTCTACTCCTCCTTCTCCTCTTTTTCCTCCTACTCCTCCTTTTCCTCCTTCTCCTCCTTCTCCTCCTTCTCCACTTTCTCCTCCTTCTCCTCTTTCTCCTCCTTCTTCTCCTTCTTCTCCTTCTCCACCTTCTTCTCCTTCTTCTCCTCCTTCTTCTCCCTCTTCTCCTTCTCCTCTTTCTCCTCCTCCTCATCCTCCTCTCCCTTCTTTTCCTCTTTTTCTTCCTTTTCCTCCTTTTTCCTCCTTTTCCTCCTTTTCCTACTCCTCCTTCTCCTCCATCTCCTCCTTCAACTCCTTCAACTCCTTCTACTCCTCCTTCATGTCCTAGATTTTCTCCTTTTTCGTCACTCCTTTTTCTTCTACCCTCTTCTTTACCTATTTTTTGTTACCATCCCCTTTGCCCATCCTAATTGCACTCACCTTACCCATCTCCCCCCCTCGCAATGCCTTTGTCGTCGTATTTCACGCCGTCGTCGACGTAGTCTTCATCCGTTGTTGCAAAGGTCATCCGCTTTTCCTTTTTCGACTGACTTTTCTCTTTACTTTTTTCGTGATTTGCGTTGCTTTTTGTTTTTGCGCGCGTTTATTTTTGAACGTCTGTCTGCACTCTGCAGGCAGGACCAGACATTGTCTCGGATGTGCTCTTTCGTTTTAAGTACCAACCAAGTTGCTCAAGGTCTTGCAATCCCCAAAACTGCAGCCTTGAACTTGCAATAAACGAAATAATGTACTGTGACTCGGCACTCGGCGTCTGGCCCAGCTTAGCACCCATGGTGCATGCATTTGCATTCCAAAGCCTCTCTTTATATCCATGATCGTTGGCTGATCTGCATTTTGAAATAAACCGAAACAATGTAGTATCCAAGGTTGGATCCTGAAATGCAAATAGTTTTACAATAAATTAATAAATCAATATATTTTTTTTTCGGAGGATGAAGCCCATATGTCTGAGATCTGTGCGTGGGTAATGAATTGTATGATAGTGATTGATGTGTTGGACCTACAGTTTTAGGTGGGTTCCGAACCACCAGGAAGTGATTTTACAGCAGAGAACAGTCTTTTTGCTGGCCAATTAAATCGGTCACCGTTACAAAGATGGCCAAGGAGTTTCGCAGCTTATCTCTGATTGAACAGATACCTGCTACGGCACTCGGCTATCACTTCCCATATCTAATATCATATGCCACAGTTAAGTAACCACAGTTATCAGTTATCAGTGAGCTAAAGCAGTTTTTAAAATAAAATCTACGACTAAGTTCCAAGGTATATGTATTGGGACCGTTCATACAGTATAAGCTATACCTTCAGTTAATAATAATAATAAGCGTATGGCTTTTAATAGTGGGGAGACCCTTACGGGTAGTTCCACCTCGCCGTTTGTGCCATGTTACGGGGAACATGGTGGACCTACTATTTTAGGTGGGTTCCGAACCACCGGGTAAGTGATAATAAAGCTTGTAACATCAAGTCATTGAAGCACGGTCACCCATCCAAGCGCAGTCTTGAGCGGTCGTGACTGAATATCACGACCACTTGAACACCACGCTCACCGCATGACCAATCACCACCCATACCTTCAGTTTAAACCAAAGGTAATCTTCATTTTAAACTATATTCGAAAATTTGGAGGATTAAACTAAGGAAAAACTCGAGGAAAATTCTTGTTTCGTGAACATCAACAAGAAAAATGATGGGGGAGTTTTGTAACTCCACAATTATTATTAGTAAGCAATTATAATCACTAGAATCATTAACGACCACTCAAATTGAGAGGATGCATCAATGGTCGGGGGTGTAACGGTAAGAGAAAGTTACCAACCCTTTGAATCCAACCAATAGGAAAGCGGCAGGGACAATTCGGCCACCTTGATATAGAATGGAGGAAGCTTTCTCAGCTCTGCGACTGGAGTTTGAACTGGTGTGAAGTTTAAACTAGCAAAATTGGTGGTTTAAATGAAATAAAAGTAACCTCATTCAGGTTATGCTTGTTTACCGTGAATGATAAGTTATTTGAGGAAAAGTATGATAAAGTTTATTGGAATTTCAATTTAATTTCACTGTTTGGAAGATTTTTAGTAATTTCTCTCTTTAATTGTACTACTTCTAAATCGAAACAAAGTCCATATACAATATGAAGCTCAATTTAATTTTATGATTTCATTTATGACAGTCATGGGTTTTATTATTATTATTATTATTAGAAGTAAAACTCCCAAAGTGGAAGACGCTGAGTGAAGATGGTTCATTTTTTGGACTTGTTCTTCTTGTTTGCCCACCAGCTTTTCATTTTTTGAGCGAATTCAGCTTTTCTCTTTTCACTCCATTTTATTCCAACTCTTGGAGGTTTTGTCTCTGGTATAACTTCCCATTTATAAAGTTTTATTCTGAATTTTTTTCTATTTATAATTAAATAAACCCATAATTTCATGGATTTTATTATATTATGATGTTTCTTTTAGTCCGTGAAACTATTGATGTTTACATGTATTCATGGCTTAAACTAAGTTATCCCTTCGTTTAATCCTCCAAATTTTCGATTTTGATTTAAAATGAAGCTTAAACTTAGTTTAAACTGAAGGTTAATTCTATACTGTACAAACGAGCCTAGAGTTGAAAAATAATGACGTCGAATGAATTTATTCATGCCTAATCAAAACAGTTGCATAATGAAAAACTATCATAACACATGTCAGTGTATGTGAATATGGCTTTTATGGTGTATGGCTTTACGATACTGACTCCAGTCCAATCAAAACTCAGCATGGTCTATAAGTTACGAGTTTACCTAATTACAGGAAAAATATGTCAATCACATTGGTGCGGACGTTGCCAAAATACGTATTCAAGTTCTAATTTACTAGGTTAGGTTAGGTTAGGTTTGGTTAGAGCAACGAACCCATAAGACCAATAGAAGGGGCGTATGCACTAGCGTAGCATACAGGAGGTGAAGCCGTCTGCCATCCATGTAGTGGATAGAAAGACGAAATCGTGTTTTCAAGAGCAGAAAATTTCAATGCGCGCTCTCCAAATAAACTGCAGTTTAACACACTTAGGATTAAGATATAACTTTCAAACTTGGCATGAGTATAGACAATTAGTTTCTGAAGATAACAGTGGCATTATAAAAGTTAATAGTTACCTCTATAAATTTTAATTAGTTGTTTAAAGTTATAATTTTTGTCCGAGTTTCAAACATGACATAAAAAAGTGAGTCGGCTACCAAAATTTTCATCTTTTGGGTAGAGATATGATCAAAGCGAGAAAGTTGTACAGAAATAACTGAATATTTTTTTCATGATTTTTATTTTAAAATACGACATATACTTTGGATACAATGTTAGGTTGAAGTGCGATCGGGATGGCGCGCTGTCGTCAGCCGGCTTGTGCATCCAGAACCACAAAGCCAATTCATCACTTATTTCTTGTGTTTGATTCAATACTTCCTTGAAGGTTTATTATTGTAATGTAATAATATTATAGTTAGATTGTTTTTAGGAAATTATTGATTAAATTAGTCTAACCTTCAATTCTTTCCATTATGAACGCAAATGAACAAGATCCAAATAGGAAAATGTTTATTAGAACAATTTTTTATTTCATTTTATTAATCATATGTTGAACATTATATCCTGTACAATATAAACATGAGCCAATATTCTTAAAATATAAAGTCATCTCCATTAAAATACATAATACATACAATATAACTCAGTTTTAATATGAGTTATTATAGAAATAAATGTCACAACTTTTTTAATTTCTCTACTATGCTGTTACACAATGAAATTATAAAATGAAAATTCATCTTTAAAGTCATGTAACTAAATTGAATCGTATAAATCAATGACTACAAAACGTTGAACGTTTACTTACTTTGTCTAATGGGGAAATAGTCTATTGTGAAGACCCTACTTTCGCTATCCAGAATGATATAACTTCTATATGGGCGCCAACCAGATCAACTTTGGGTTGATAAAAAAAAGTATTCTCCAAGCACTCGTGAAGACACTGAGTATTGTGCTATGTGTTAGAGAAAGAGACTATTCTATTTATAGAAATTATGAGTGAGAATGTCAAACAACATTAAGATTATTAATTATTATTGTTGTGACTAGACAGGGATAACAAAAGACAATAATTGTGATAGTGTTTTTGTGATGTCTTTTATGATCGCTGTGACTAGATTTGCAAAGTAAATACATTATCCAGTTCAATTCAGCTTTTTGTTTTCTCTTTCTCCTACTGTTCTATTTCATGTTACGTAAATGGATGTGGCAGTCAAATGACAGATATTAATGATATAATGACGGATATAATATAGGAAGGTATGTGAAAAAATGTCACTCCATTAGAAAATTAACTATTTTTCGAGTAAAGTTTGAGTAATCCTTGTTAACAAAATTCATCACAGAATGCCTCTACTCACAATTAAAATTTCAGAATTAGATCAACTGAGAAATGACATTTCTATAATTTATCCGTCTCAAGAATGAGCAATTCATATTATGAAGAAACAGGCTGGCGATGTAATGCGTGCCGTACTGGTAATAGCAAAAACCGGCTTATCAAGCGCTCGCCACTTGAGGAGTCATCCCTGCGCCACCATATTTGTAGTGGACGAGCGCCTAACAAGTGGCTTCACCTCGGCGACAAGAAGCCCCTTCTATTGGTCTTATGTGTTCGCTGGGTTAGAGCTGCCATCTTATACACCGATGGGGTTGTCATATTTTTCCTGTAATTGAGAAGACTCATAAGCTACATGCCAAGTTTCAAAAATCTAGAATTTTCTTTTTGAAAGTTATTGCATAATATTAACCTTATTTAAAAAGGACTTGTCAGAAAATATTTTTCTAAGCTGTCTTTTTTCACATCTGTCAATATTTTAGGTGTAGAATCTCGTTATCAGATTCCAATCCAACAAGAATATAATAATTTGTCTATTGCTAATTCAACTGTAATTTATATTTTTATTCTCATCTACAGTATTTAAATTACCTATTATGTTAATCGTCATTCCCAATTTATTGATTTTCCAACATTGTGTCAATAGGGCAAGAACATTCTTGAAACAATCGTTAAGTCTCGTCAGAAGCCCTGAACTCATTCAGGGGCAACCTGAGAATATTGACACCAGACCTGAGGCAGCCAGATCATAAAATATTATTATTTTTTCCCAATGCTTCAAACATAACGCACTACAACACATCCTTTGAACATACACAATACCATTATGTTTGCTATTAGGCCTACTTATAAAAACTAGAAAAGCGTTCTGTCACAAAAAGTGAGAATAAAAAGTTTTTGAAGAGCAGAAGTCAGTTGAAAAGTTGGGGTGGATTTTCAACAAGAGCTTTTTATCGTTGTGGAAAATCTTCCATTTTGATACTTTGGAAAATGCAGAGAAAATAGCTTGGTTATTGTTGTAACGAGTGGTGGAAGCGATGAAAATCCCTTAGAAAGAAGAGTGGAAAACTCCAATGCCTTCAAGAAATTTACAATGGAACTTCGCTCTGTGAAAATGAGTAGTATGAAAATAAAACTTATTCTTTTGGAACGGGCTCAGCATTATTTCTCATCCCATTTAGCGCGCGTGCATTTCTGGTTCTTTTCAACGCGGTCATTATGCCGAAAAAGGTGCAACATTATAATAATAATATCGTGTAATGATGTCTGAGATAACTCTCCACGTTCATGAGTTAATAGCAGTCTTCTCTTGCTTTCAACATCTGCATTATTCAAACTCCAGCTGCTCAAAGTTTCCAACTAAAAACTCGATTTGCAGAAAATGATGATTTTAGTCTAAAATAATTATTTTCTGCAAATCGAGTATAGTAGTGATAGCCGAGTGCCGCATCAGGTATCTGTTCAATCAGAGATAAGCTACGAAACTCCTGGGCCATTTTTGTAACAGTGACCGATTGGATTGGCCAGCAAAAAAGACTCTGTTCTCTGCTGTAAAATCACTTCCCGGTGGTTCGGAACCCACCTAAAACTGTAGGTCCAACTCATCAATCACCATCATCCAATTCATTACCCCCGTACAGGTTTCAGACCTATGTGGGCTTCATCCTCCGGGAAAAAAAGTAGGGCTATTAAGTATATGATGAAAATAAGGATTCTGAAAATGAATTTTCAAGGATCAGCTATTGAAATATTTTGAACAAACTGAAATGGTGAGCTCATTTTATAATAAATAGTTTGAACAATAATGATGAGAAATACTCATGTTGAACAAATAAAAATGTTGAACAAATAAAAATGTTGAACAAATAAAAATGTTGAACAAATAAAAATGTTGAACAAATAAAAATGTTGAACAAATAAAAATGTTGAACAAAGAGAAAAACTGAGCAAATAAAAATGTTGAACAAATAGAAATGTTGAACAAATAAAAATGCTGAACAAATAAAAATGTTGAACAAATAAAAATGTTGGACAAATAAAAATGTTGAACAAATAGAAATGTTGAACAAATAAAAATAGTGAACAAATAAAAATGTTAAACAAAAATGAAAATCTCCATCTTGCTTGAAGAACTGACCTAATACGACAGGATAGGTTTTGAAAATGTAATTATGTTGAAGAAATAGTTTGAACAATAATAATGAGAAATACTCTTGATAGACAAAACAGACTAATTTTTTTTGTGTTGTGTGTTGAGTTTACTTTACTGTATACCTTATGAAAAATGATGGAATAATTGGGGATTAAAAATCACAATAAATCATCAATTAATAGTCAATAGTCATTGTTTTTATGGTGAATTCTGTTAGTCAGCCTTATGCAAAGTTTATACAAAGTTTTCTTCTCTGCACAAGTTTTGAGGACATTGAAGGAGCCCTACAAATAAACTAACAAACAATTAGTAATAAACTAACAAACTAATTAAACAGCAATCGGGCCTCCTCTGGGTTTCTGCTCGCTGACAACCAACCCACTGGATCCTTCAACCACTGGGGTACCTTTGAGCTCCAAACACGTTATAAAAAATTACAATGAATGCAATTCTAATAATAAATAAAAAAGCCTAATACCGCCAACTCCCTACCTCATCGCTATCATTTACAACTTCAAGATTAGTTTAACATGAATTTTGTGACAGAAAAATATTGTTACGGGTTCTAATAGCTAAAATAAGGCTGGCAACACTAAAGTTCACACTTGCACTTTATTTACTCAAATTAGTTGTAGGTTCAATTAATTAAATAAAAACAGATCATCAAATGACAAGCTAATACATATTTTCAGCAATGAATACAGATACTATCTGTAGTATCTGTATTCATTGTTTTCAGTAATTATTCACAAGAATTGGTAAATAAGTAATTACAGGCTAATTAATAATAAAATAAACAAGAGTCCAATAAACTGTGCAAATGAATAATTAATTACAGGCTGATCAATAATTAAAGAAACAAGAGTCCAATAAACTGTACAATAATGCAGAAAGAAATTATAAAAAGAGCAACTAATCACTTACAAAAACACAGTCCAATTCGTTATTTGACAGTCCCAAATAATATCACTTAACACCTCTTTAAACTATTAGTAAGCTGCATAAACAGTAAACACTTGTCTCTGCACTTGACACTGTCTAAAGACCGTATAAAGCACTGTTTACTGGCACTGGATTGTCTCTTCTACGAAATCCGTAATACAATCTGTCACGCAGGTTTGAAAACTGACTCACTGGTTCACGTGGACTCCTTTTATATAGCTGTTGTAGTTGTAATTCCAAGAATTGGAGCTCACCAGACACTTCGAGAATCTTCCAGAAATCTGAAGAAATCACGAGAAGTCTCGAGAAATCAATTGAGTGAGAGAGTTGCAGACTTGGAGAATAAGAGTGACAAAGACATCTAATGAGAGAAAATATCAAATTGCAGTTGCGTCTGTCCATGAAAACAATGGAGTGATATAAATAGAACGAGTGCGTGACTAGCTGCTTGTTTGCTCTCGTAACAATATCATTCACTTTTCAACAACTTTCCCTTTCGGCTGAGCATTCAACTTTGGTTATAATTTTTGTCTCAGTTTTGACGATCAACAATTGAATAATGTTAATAAACATTTTGTAAATTGAATAAATGTTTATTAAAAAAAAAAATTTATAAAACGCCAATAACCATTGGCGTTTTCATGGAGATAGCAGCTATTTCATTTTATTCCAAGCTTAAATCGAAACTACAGTAAACATTTCATACATTGTCAATGACATTCACTAAAAAGAAATCAATGTTTTGTGGCTCTGGTAGCGCAGTTGGTTGGAGCGCTTGTCTGTGATAAGATAAGCTTCTGGCTGGCTTCGTTTCCAGCAGCCTTGGGTTCGAATCTCATTCAGCCACGGATATTTCTCATCATTCACCCATTCACCCACGCACAAGTCTTCAGGCTCTCGTGGGCATCATCCGCAATAAAAAATGTCACGAACAGTATCGTGAAATAAGAACGCTCACAAAACGCGTTTTGATTTTCAACAGTACATTTAATACTGAAGCTCAAATTGAATATATTAATTTTTTTCAGGATACATAATTCTCCTACAAGTAGATTAAATAATTATTGTTACCACTAATTTTTGCCAGGATACATAATTCTCCTTCAAATAGATTAAATAATTATTGTTCCACTAATTTTTGTCAGGATACATAATTCTCCAACAAGTAGATTGAAGAAAAATTGTAACAACTGAAACAGATATGGCGCAGTTTATTGGCCGGTTCAATCATAATTTTTTGTCAACTTAATTTTTGAAAATTTCTCAATAGGAAGGACTACCACCATCTTTTTTTCTGCACCAATCAGAATGCATCTTGATGGAAGTCCGTTACACCGGTACCAGAGGACCACGTTTCGGAGTACAGCCAGGGTCTGGTCAGTTAGTCTGATGAGAGAGTGAGAGAGATCGAGAGAGAGTGTGTTTGAGAGAGAGTGTGTGTTAGGCAGAGGTCAAGTAGCGAATTTCAACTCGTATGAATTTGTTTTAATTTGATCACACTATCGTCCGCTTCATCTTTTCCTTCATTTACTTCTTTCTTCTCTTCTTTTTCCTCCTCTTCCTCTTCTTCTTTTGTTTCTTCTTCTTCTTCTTCTTCTTCTTCCGTTGTTCCACCTTTTTCTCATTTCCCCCTTCCGTCACACATCCACCACCGCTGTTCCTTCTACACTTTCTTCTTTCCTTTTTCCTCTTCTTTGCCTTTATTTCATTGCAATTTTCCCTTCCTTCCCTGGATTTCCTCTTCTTTGTCTTATTTTTCATTGCATTCTTCCCTTTTTCCTCTTACTTCTTCTCGTCTTTCGTCTCCTTCCTTTTCATCTTCCTCTTTTTCTTCCGCTTTTCTCATCTTTTACTCCTTCTCCGATATTTTATCCTTCTCCATTCCTTTTCCTTCCTCTGCCCATCCAACATCTTCTTATTCCTTCTCATTCCCTTTCTTCTTCAAGTTCTTCTTCCTCTTCATCATGTTCTCCATTTTTCTCTTCCTCTCTTCTCGACTCCTATTTTATTTTCATTTCTTTCATCTCTTCCCTTTCCTTTTTTTGTCTTCTTCTTATCGTTCTCCTCCTCCTCCGTGTTCTTCTGCTTCTTCTTTCTCTTCTTCATAATTTACCTTCGTTGTTCTTCTTCTTATTCTTCTCCTTCCTATCCGAAATATTCCCTTCCTTGTCATCCTACCCTTTCCTTTCCCCCCCTCATCATCACCTTCTTTTTTATTACATTCTTCTATTTCTCTTCTTTTTCATCTTCTCCCTCTTCTTCCTCTTCACTCTTCCCTTTACTTATCTTTTTCTCTTCCTCCTTCTCCATTGTTCCCATTTTGTTCCTCTTCCTATACAATATTTCCTTCTTCTACTCATTACCTTTCTTCTTCAACTTCTTCATATTCTCCATTTTTCACTCTCACCTTTTTGTCTTCGTCTTAATTTTTTTTTTCTCTTTAATCTCTTTTCGTTCCTTTTTTCTTTTCCTTATCTTTCATCTCCTCAGTTTCTCTTTGATTTTATTTTTTCTTCATCTTTTTTCTACTTCTTATCTTTCTTCTACTACTCATTCCTTTTCTTTTCCACCTTTTTCTTTTCTTTTCCTTCTCCTTATCGTTCTCCACCACCGACTTCTTCTTGCTTTTCTTCTTCATTTTCTTTTTCTTCTTATTCTGCTTTCGTTGTTCCTTCTTCTTATTCTTCCCCTTCCTATCCCAAATCCTCCCCTCTTTTTCCTCCTACCCTTTACTTCTTTTCCTTTATTCTTCTTTTTTCTCCTATTTTCTCACTCTCCTTTTTGTCTTCTTAATTTATTGTTCTCCTCTTTATCGATTTATCTAGTTTTTATTGTTTTCATACTATTTGTTCAGATTATATTTATGTTTATTAAAAGGATCGACCCCGCACAGGTTTCTCAGGGGTGGCGTTAAATTTGTTTTTTCATACAATCTTGAAATTACTTTGTGTTTTGTGATTTGAAAAAATAAATTTCTTTCTTTCTTTCATAACTTTTCTTTCTTTTTTTTCCTTATCTTTCATCTCCTTCTCAGTCCATCTTTGTTCTTCTTTTTCCCTTCTTCTTATCTTTCTTCTTCTACTCATCCCCTCTCTTTTCAACTTTTTCTTCCTCTTCTATATTTATTCTTCCCCCTTTTCGTTTTCATCTTAATTTTCTTGTTCTTCTCTTCGATCTTTTTCCTTTTCAATTTTCTTCTCCTTATCTTTCTCCTACTCTTTCTTCTTTTCCTCCTTCTCCTCCTTCTCCTCCTTCTCCTCCTTTTCCTCCTTCTCCTCCTCCTCCATCTTCTTATTTTTCTCCTCCTCCTTCTCCTACTTTCCTCCTTCTCCTCGTTCTCCTCCTTCTCCTCCTTCTCCTACTTTCCTCCTTTTCTCCTTCTCCTCCTTCTCCTACTTTCCTCCTTCTCCTCCTCCTCCTTCTCCTCCTTCTCCTCCTTCTCCTCCTTCTCCTCCTCCTCCTTCTCCTCCTTCTCCTCCTTCTCCTCCTTCTCCTCCTTCTCCTCCTTCTCCTCCTTCTCCTCCTTCTCCTCCTTCTCCTCCTTCTCCTCCTTCTCCTCCTTCTCCTCCTTCTCCTCCTTCTCCTCCTTCTCCTCCTTCTCCTCCTTCTCCTCCTTCTCCTCCTTCTCCTCCTTCTCCTCCTTCTCCTCCTTCTCCTCCTTCTCCTATTTTCCTCCTTCTCCTCCTTCTCCTACTTTCCTCCTTCTCCTCCTTCTCCTCCTTCTCCTCCATCTCCTCCTTCTCCTCCTTCTCCTCCTTCTCCTCCTTCTCCTACTTTCCTCCTTCTCCTCCTTCTCCTCCTTCTCCTCCTTCTCTTCCTTCTCCTCCTTCTCCTCCTTCTCCTCCTTCTCCTCCTTCTCCTCCTTCTCCTCCTTCTCCTCCTTCGCCTACTTTCCTCCTTCTCCTCCTTCTCCTACTTTCCTCCTTCTCCTCCTTCTCCTCCTTCTCCTCCTTCTCCTCCTTCTCCTCCTTCTCCTCCTTCTCCTCCTTCTCCTCCTTCTCCTCCATCTCCTCCTTCTCCTCCTCCTCCTCCTCCTTCTCCTCCTTCTCCTCCTTCTCCTCCTTCTCCTCCTTCTCCTCCTTCTCCTCCTTCTCCTCCTTCTCCTCCTTCTCCTCCTTCTCCTATTTTCCTCCTACTCCTCCTTCTCCTACTTTCCTCCTTCTCCTCCTTCTCCTCCTTCTCCTCCTCCTTCTCCTCCTTCTCCTCCTTCTCCTCCTTCGCCTACTTTCCTCCTTCTCCTCCTTCTCCTACTTTCCTCCTTCTCCTCCTTCTCCTCCTTCTCCTCCTTCTCCTCCTTCTCCTCCTTCTCCTCCTTCTCCTCCTTCTCCTCCATCTCCTCCTTCTCCTCCTCCTCCTCCTCCTCCTTCTCCTCCTTCTCCTCCTTTTCCTCCTTCTCCTCCTTCTCCTCCTTCTCCTCCTTCTCCTCCTTCTCCTCCTTCTCCTCCTTCTCCTCCTTCTCCTCCTTCTCCTCCTTCTCCTCCTTCTCCTCCTTCTCCTCCTTCTCCTCCTTCTCCTCCTTCTCTTCCTTCGCCTACTTTCCTCCTTCGCCTACTTTCCTCCTTCTCCTCCTTCTCCTACTTTCCTCCTTCTCCTCCTCCTCCTCCTCCTCCTCCTCCTCCTCTTCCTCCTTCTCCTCCTCCACCTTATCTTTCTTCTGTCTTCCCCTTCAATTTTACAACAGTCATAAATGCGTGTTCCGTTGCTTAGCTTACTGCGCCTACAATTATTCACTTCATTGTTGTTACTGTAGTTTATTACTTGGTCAGTTTCAGTTTAGCTTCGGCCCATCAGACAGCATTCTTTACACGATTCGCCCAGACGATAACTGGACTTTTATGCACGTTTGCTAACTTTAGTATCCAGCCACGTTTACACTGTAAAAATAATACATCTTGGGACATTTAAAAGATACTAAGCTCCCCTTCCTCCCTCCGCAACCGGGTTTGATTTTCTCCTGCTTATTATTATTATTTAGCAGCTTAGAAAGTCATTTAGTACACCGTATATCATGCAACTCCTACACACTTCTAGATTAAGGTACGTATTTTTATTTATTCAAGTTCACGATCCCAAAGAACGATAAAATTCCTATCAGACAAAAATTTTGATTGTTTTTGTTTCACTTGTTACTTGCCAACTCTCACACATAACTTCCAAAACAAGACATATTTTAGAAGTGTATAAAACATTATCATTCACATCACAAGTCTTGTTACTTATTTCTGCTTTAGTGAGTGTCATGAATTATTGAAGACTATAGTAAAGAAATTACATCCCGTATATATAGACCATATTAAGAAAGATGGCAAACTCCTGGGCCCGATTGCACTGGCCGGCAAAAAATATTCTGCTCTCTGTTGTAAAATCAATTTTAAAACTGTTTGTCCAACTCATCGATCACCTTCATTCAACTCATTACCCACGTAAAAGTCTCAGACCTATGTGGCTTCATCCTCCAAAAGAATTACAAGAAAAAACTTTCTTATATTTCATATATGATAGACCATATTTATAGAAAATCGTAGTCCACGGTAACTATTACGCGTATGTACAAATGTACAATTTGCAAGTAAAATGTTATGTAGTTTTCTGTCCTGTAACATCTTTTAAATGAAAATATTTAAAAAATGTACAAATAATTCAATTTACAAGTAAAAACTTCCTTTAGATTTTCTAGTAACTACTACAGCAATAAATTAGTTTGTAACTTATATCGCAACACCAACAAGAAAGGCTCAAATCAACAAATTGGTCAAACTTTCAAATTATTATAGAAAAATGATGAAGGAAGGAATATTTCCATCTTTACAAACAATAGGACAACCCTTTCCGATCCCATCAACCTGTTGCTTCGGCTAACTTCAGGTAGAAAATAAATGTGGACCCACCACAGATCCCGAAGCCCTGTTTTTAAATGGCAATTTTTAAAAATGTTTACAAATAATTTAATTTATAGGTGGAAGTTTTTTTTTGGATTTGCAGTAGCTACTTACACAAGCACCAATAAAATTAGTTTGTAACTTGTCTCACTTCCAGCCTCTAGTCTAATCTTTCTCACCGTCCTTTCAATTGAAGAAATGAATTAATTTTATTTTGCCAAGGAAGCAATTACAGAATACATAATTCTCAAAACACCATCGAAATAAACCTGAATACTAAACAATTTACTGTAATAATTACTCTAATAACTTATAATTATAAATAAAAAACAGTTTTAATAGAAAATAAAACAATATTATAGTTTAAGACTGTGCGCAGGTTTTATGGACATGATTTTTTTCCAAGTTTCTTGTATTGGATATTATTAAAAAGTATTTAAATGTTATCTATTGCCATGAGAAATTATTTTTTCATCAATTATTTTATGAAATATGAGGGTTCAAATATTGAATTTTTTTGGGGGGCAATTGATCTCCCCTACAAGTTTTTAAATTCTGAATAAATTTTTTATTACCAAAAAGACACCTTGAGGAATAAAATGACATATGCTTCATTTCAATCAAACAATTATTAGTTACTCAAAATAAATTTTTTAAAATCTGGGGATAATTCCAGTTAAAAAAAATATATTTGAAAAAACCAATTGTTGAATTGAAATAAAAAATGTGTCATTCTTTCCCCCATGATTTCTTTCATTTATAAAAAAATATTTAATGTTTAAAATAACTCTTAGGTGAGTTCAATTGCCTCGAAAAACAGAAAAATTTCAACTTTGAGCCCCCAAAATAGCCGGTGAATAAGAATGAACCTCATGTCACTAGATAATATTTCAAAACCAATAATATCAAATACAGTATAAGAAATTTTGAAAAAAATTATGACCAAAAACACCGCACAGCCTCAATTTCTTTCTCACTGGGATTTCGAGTTTCCATTAAGACAAAATACCTCAATCAGATCGACATGGTTCGTAAATAACGGCCTCATGGTTGAAAATTGCATTCAAATTTCGGTTGTATTCAACCTTCAAACCAATGATGGCACCGAAAACGTCCACTTTTTACTGTCCAACAATTACCTCTATTCTTGAAATTGAGGAAAAATTGCAATTTTCCGGCCTTTCTTTCTGGCTGTCATTCACTTTAGACCGTGGAGGCACTGTCAAAGACGCTTTACTTGCTCACAAAACGGCCGGCGGTGAAACCGTAGACTGTAGGTAGGAGTCTCCTGGATTGGTGGCGAAGGGGAGAGGGGTGAGTGTAATGAGCGTTACTTTACATACGCATTGTAGGGGGGGAAGGTCCCCCTTGCCTGTCTGGATGTACCCTTGGGGAGGGGGGTACGCTGCTCCGGGTCGTTGGTCGATTTTGACTTTATAGCCTTGCATGATGACCTTCAATTGTGCCATGAGCGCGCACAGACGCGCAACGGTGCAAGTGCGCCCCGGCTGCTATAGTGTTGTAGTCTCACGGCTGCAGCAGGAAGCTGCCTGACTTCCAGTTGGTCGCCCGTAGCACAGCAAATTGCTCATCGCTGTCTGCCTGAGAAAATCGGAAATGAAGCATACGGCCGACAATAACACGTGAGTTGTGAGTTGCTGACACCTCACTCACTCATCTGATACACTCAAACATTCTCCTCACCCTTATCAAGAGCTTCTCACCTGACACACTCACACAACCTCTCACTCACTCATTTGCTGCACTCACAGAACTAAAACTATCTCTTCACTCTCTCACCTGACACTGTCACTCACTTAACTCATACAATCTTTTACTGACTGACCTGACTCACTCACTAAATTCAATCTCTCTCACTCAATAGGTTAAGTGTAAGAGAGGGACACCGTCCCTAACTTCGCCTTCTCATACAAATGTATCACCAAGCTTTTTTCCTTTTTTTCTATATATCATATTAATATCATTTTCAGTCATAATTTCATGTTTGTATATAGTTAAACAGTTTATGTAATAAGTAACTGATAATGTTTTATGTAATAATACTTGGTGACGCCTATATATTGTATTTTATAATAGTAACTATTCCAACTATTATTTGCATGAATAAAGAAATCAATCAATCACTTACCTAACACACTCACTCAACTCAATCTCTATCACTCACTCACCTGACACTCAAACAATCTCCTCGCCCTCATAAGAGTTACTCACCTGACACGCTAACACAACTAAAACAATCTCCTCACTCTTGGAGTTACTCATTTGCATGTAAGATGTGCCACTCAACTCAGAAAAAAGTTACTCACTTGCTTGTAGGATATGCCACCCTATTCAGCATTAGAGTCAGGGTAAGAGTCAGCATTAGAATCAGAGTAAGAGTCAGCATTAGAATCAGAGTAAGAGTCAGCATTAGAATCAGAGTAAGAGTCAGCATTAGAGTTAGAGTAGAGTCAGGGTAAGAGGAAGCTTTAGAGTCAGAGTAAGAGTCAGCATTAGAAGCAGAGTAAGAGTCAGGGTAAGAGTCAGCATTAGTCAGAGTAAGAGTCAGCATTAGAGTCAGGTTAAGAGTCAGCATTAGAGTCAGGGTAAGAGTCAGCATTAGAGTCAGGGTAAGAAGCATTAGAGTCATTGTAAGAGTCAGCATTAGAATCAGAGTAAGAGTCAGCATTAGAGTCAGGGTAAGAGTAAGCATTAGAGTCAGAGTAAGAGTCACCATTAGTCAGAGTAAGAGTCAGCATTAGTCAGAGTAAGAGTCAGCATTAGAGTCAGAGTAAGTCAGCATAACAGGGAGAGTAGCATGTGTCTCAGGTTTGATCCTCCCGCCAAAAGATTTTTGTGAGGTCACTCCTGTGTCTTGGAGGACACATTAAACCTGTCCCGGCTGCCTGAAAAACGTTGTTAAGTTGCATTGGAGGCTCTGAATTTATTCAGGTGCATCCTGAGAACTCTGACACACACATCTTAACCAATGTTACACAATGTTTTATTTTTTAGCATTTGTTACTCAAGTTTATATGTCTGTTGCAGGCTCGGCGAAAATATTGGAATACAGACTTTGTGATGCGGCAAAACTGAGAAATGAATCATACCCTTGTTTACGTTCCAAAATACAGAAAAAGTAATTCGACCTTATTCTTGGCTTGTATTAGGGTTGTATAGATCATCTTGTATACCGTTTGGTGACTCTTTGAAACACATACATGAAATATACTCAAGCCTTGCTTTCATTTGCGCCAGCGCAAATAGAAACGATTTCTTGGTGACGTGACTCACAAGATATTTGTTAAACTGAGAAATGAGTCGACCTTACCCTTGTTCAGGTTTGGTGAATTTCTGAAACACAAAAATGAATTGGACTTCATCCTCGCATTCATTTCTGCGGTCTAATGCATTTCTGTTTTATACAATATTGGTATGCGTCACGTCACTAAGCCTACGTTTCTACTTTGATTGTGACACATTGCTCATTGCTCCACATTATTTACTTTCACATAGCATGTGTCAAGTCAATGATAAATATAATAATTGAGATATAAAATATAAAAATATAATAATAATAATAATAATAATAATAAAAACAATAATAGACAATGACAGATGCATTCATTTGATGAAAGTTGGGTAAAGCTTTGTGAAGGCTGTGTCTAGTCTTCGAAAATTTTAAATAGTGACCTTCACATGGGTATAGGTCTGGGAACTAGGTCCGACCTAAAAAAACTTTTCAGAAAACATCAATTTATCTAGAGAATAGTACTGAAAAAAGAGGAAAAATGGAAAATAAGAGAATCTCAATAAAATAAAAATATATAAGCCATGCTACAGTGAGTTATATTAATTTTTGTTTGGTAGTCATTTATATTGCACCATGTAACCCTAGCAATCGAGGAATAACAAACAATCGACAATACGATTATCGAGGAACAACAAACAATCGACAATACGATTATCGAGGAATAACAAACAATCGACAATACGATTATCGAGGAATAACAAACAATCGACAATACGATTATCGAGGAACAACAAACAATCGACAATACGATTATCGAGGAATAACAAACAATCGACAATACGATTATCGAGGAATAACAAACAATCGACAATACGATTATCGAGGAACAACAAACAATCGACAATATGATTATCGAGAAACAACAAACAAGATGGAAATTCGGGATTAATATCAAATTCAAGCTTTCCTAGGACAGTTTGAGTAATTTCGGCAAAGAAAATCGATGCGGGAAAATTGATTATAGACATAATTTGTTATTTGAAAGTTGAGTTGCATGATTGAAGTTGAACCAAAACAGGGCAAAACATGATGTCGACGGGGGAAATTGTTGGCAGGGAGCCAGTTCCTTTGTTTGGGGGGGGGGGGGGGGGGTAGGTAGTGAGACAGCAAACAAACCCCCCATCCACCGCCAAAAACCGATAGAGTATTTGTCTCAATCTTTGGGTCGTTTTGAGTCACTAGAAATTTAGATTGTAATGTAGAGCTGCATTAGAGCTGTGCTGTGCTGTACAAGCAGGCGCGATGCTTCAACATCATCTTCGCCTTACTACTTATACTTTCAACAAGATGGATGGTTCAACTAATGTGTAGTAACAAAAGAAAGCCAACCAGACTGGAAATAATGGATAAAGATCAGTGGATGTTTTCATAAATAATGATGGTAGTGTTTGAAAGTAATTTAGAACAGTTTGCAGCACAGATTCTGTGGCCTTAATAATTTTTTCTAGATTTTTTAGCATAAACTAAAAAACATCTCCTTGAATGGTGCTATAAGATTGAATTTACTCGTTTTATTTGTAGAAGTTTGGAAAAAATCCACGAAAATGAAACTCATAGTCAAATAATGAATGAAAGCATGACAGCATGTCATCTGGTAGCGCAGTTTGTTGGAGTGCTTGTCTGTGATAAGATAAGGCTTGCTTTGTTCCCTGCCGCCTTGGGTTCGAATCTCATTCAGTCATGGATGTTTCTCATCATCCACCCATTCACCTCATTACCCACGCACAAGTCTCCAGACTCATGTGGGCATCATCCGCAATAAAAAAATAATACTACGGCAGATTTAGATTTTGCTGCTTTTTTTTTGAGAGACTGAGATTCAATTTGCTCGTTTTTTTATAAATAGAAATTTGAAAACAAGTCCACGAAAATGAAACTCATAGCTAAGCAATGAAATTATGTCAGCCTGTGCATACGGCAGATTGAGATTTTGCAGACATTTCTTTGAGAGATTTTATTGAAGGGTGAGCCCCGCATAGGCCTGAGACTTGTACGTGGGTAATGAAGGTGATTTATGAGTTAGACCTACATTTTCAGGTGAGTTCCAAACCACCGGGAAGTGATTTCGCAGCAGAGAATAGTTTTTGGCCAATCTCCCATTAGTTAATAGCTTAGACCTTAGAGAATAGTTTTGGTCACCCTTACATAGAGGGCCCAGGATTTCGTCGCTTATCTCTATCTGACTGAACAGATACCTGTTAGGGCTCATGGCTATCACTTACCTTTTTGGATTGTCCCTCCAACCACTACTTCCCACTCCTTAGAAAGTAAAATTTAGATTATGTGGAGTTAAACCCATATTTTCCCTTTTGGAACAACCCCTTCTTTGTTAAACCTCTTCTGAGAGCTGGGACCTCCCTTGATCTTCAAATTACTATAATTTGGATAGACTCAGAACCATTGACAAAGTATTGCAGACATAATAGTACAAAAAGGTAAGAACCACATTAAACCAAAATATCAATCAAAATATTAAATAATCTAGAATTTAAATTAAGAAGCCTGTTTAAAAAATAAATAGTATTTTTCTATAATAAAGTATTTTTCAGCTTGAAAGTTTCTATCAAAATTTTATATTATAGACTACTATTTACTGTTTCAGTTTTTCGTTTAAAGTGAACTTTTAAATTTGTTACCTTCAAGTGAAAAGGAATTATTTTATTATTTATTTTTTAAGTGGAGTATTTTGGTAAATCTAAATTTTCAGCGTTAAAATTAACCTCAATGTTTTGGGCAATATAACATATTTAAAACTTGTGAAGAGAACAATTTTTGACTTGATTCTGTTACGCCTTCACCTTCGTTGTAATTTTGTCACAATAAATACATAAAATATAATGGTTTAAGATTTTTTTAAGGTAATAAGGTGCTCTAACTTACCACAAATTTTATCGTACTCAGAAAATTCACCTCAAACTGACAATCAAGTTGTTCAATTGTCTGAATCTGGAACTGTTGAATGCAGCTATGCTATTGAACTGAGATTGGCTTCACATAGAAGCGACTCCGACTGGAAATGAATACTAATGAGAAACGTGGCGCATCAGCACAAAAAGTGTATTGGGAAGACCTAAAAGAATCTGGAGAATGGATGCATTACGACGGCAGGTGTCTGCCAGACACCCCACAATCCACACATCATTCTCACCTCACAACGAAAACAATATTCTTCGCTAGCTGTCCGTTGTCATACCATTATGTCAGCTTGTCAACCCCATCGCAAATTTATTATTATTTTTTTAGATTGAACTCGTCTCTAAACTAAACTGAAACCAAACTAAAACTAAGTCTCTGCTAAAACTAAAAATTCTACTTCGTACTGAGACTTGCATCTATGTGTGATTCATGGGAATGTGGGGGAATAAGGACCCTGTTTTTCATTCAGGGTAAGATGAGCCGCTTAGCGCAGTTGGTTGGGGCGTCACAACTTCAGCTTGCTGTCGTTTAAGCGATCGTGGGTTTGAATCACACTCCACCGTCAGGCATTTATATAATCATTCACCTCATTACCCACGCACAAGTCTCGGACTCATGTGGGTATCATCAGCAATGAAAAAAAGATGAGCAAATTTTTTTTTAGAAAAGTATCTTTTTAGTTTAGAGACTTAGTTTTGTTTTTAGTTTAGTTTAGAGACGAGTTCAAATTAAAATGTTCAAAATTTGTTCACCCCACCATTTTTCAGTGAAATTTAGATTTCCGCCCCTAGTTTCGAAATGGATTTTTTTTTTAAATTCTCGAATGGAAGCTCCAGAGTTTTTAAGATCTATCTGATGAGAAGAAGAATCTCTCAATTATTTCAATTTTTGAGTTTTTCGATTTCTCACCCCCCTCTCTAACTTGCTCTAATGTTTCATAATTGGAAAATCTGTATTTTTATTTTTTTATATTAATCTTTATACATATATATTTTATTTCAACTATTATTGCTTTGTATTTAATGTAATATTATCTTCTTGGTTATCTCACTAGACCTGGCAACGTAAGATGTAATTAATAAAATATCAAATATCTCTGATATTTAAGGAGTTGTTCAGTACTTCAGTGTTACCTTTTTATAAATTCATCATCCTCTTCCAATCGAAAAGAAGCAGAAATCATCCACCAAAATACGTTTAAAAAAGTCAAATCTCCCCAAATCGACACCAATATGTTCAATTTATTAAAAATTTAGCATATACCATTCCTCTCAACTCAAAAAGCCCTACAAAAAAATATTTCAATACTGAAGATTTTAAACCTTCCTCGTCGTTGAAACCCCTCGTTTTTAATTATTCAAAGATAATTATTTAATTATTGAAATTATCACAAATTGATTGTTTAATAGTATGAATGTGTTCACCAGAGGAATATTAATTTAGTTACTTGTAGATATTTTATGTTCCTGCTGCGTTATCACACAATTTAATTAATACATTCTCATATTAAATAAAGGATTCTTGTATTAAACGAATTCTACATAATAGTCAAATTTATAGTTAAACTTGGACGTAACCTATAATTTGCATTTTTCACTGAGAATTTTGTGCAGAAAGCAGTTGTGCGGAATAGTCTGTTGTATCTTGGCTTGATGGCGTTTTTATGATGAATGAATAAATAAATATCTCAAATTTTAGGTTATGTCCAAGTTTAACTAGAAAATTCACTAATTTACAATTATTTCAATACATCAGCACTCTGTTGGGTAAGTGATAGCCGAGTGCCGTAGCAGGTTCAATCAGAGATAAGCTACGAAACTCCTGGGCGTTCTTTGTAAGGGTGACCGATTGGATTGGCCAGCAAAAAAGACTCTGTTCTCTGCTTTTAAACCACTTCCCGGTGGTTTGGAACCTACCTAAAACTGTAGATCCAACTCATCAATCACCATCATTCAATTCATTACTCACGCACAGGTCTCAGACCTATGAGGACTTCATCCTCCGAGAAAAAAGTTATTTTCATTTAATTTATTTATTGGGAGTTCTGTAACATCAATTAGAAATCTCATAATAATAATAATAATAATAATAATAATAATAATAATAATAATAATAATAATAATAATAATAATAATAATAATAATAATAATAATAATAATAATAATAATAATAATAATAATAATAATAATAATAATAATAATAATAATAATGATAAAATAATAATAATAACAAAAAATTTAAATTAACAATCAATATTTGAATGTCCAAAACTGAAATACTGAATGCTATTCGGGCGGCACAGTAGAGATATTTCTGTTTGAAATAAATTACAGGAACGAATGGGATCAAAGCTGAGAGTTTCCGATCGAACAATCCAACCGAAAAGCAGACGTAAAAAGAATGAAAAAGAAGAGAAAGAAGGCTATTGAATTGTGAAATATCAATTTCTCCTATTCCTTTTATCGAGAGTTGCGACGGCTATCATCTCTACTGAGATTCTTCTCGTCTCACTGCTTCTTCTTTTTTCTATTCCTTTTTCACTCTGCATTTCCTTCTTGACTGAACCGCTCAATTTTCCCTCCTAGAACTTTTTCATTCTCTTTTAGTTTGTTCAATGCTGGGGATTTGCGTACGCTACGTTGAAGGAGTTTCCCGGGAACAATTTTAGAGTACACCAAGCGCCATACCTCTCAAATGAAACTAATACACAAGAGTTCTTCATTTCCCGTATCTGTTTACCTTAGACTGTTTGACGGCTCGACATTTTGTCTTGCAGATTGTCGAAACTTTTAAATTATTCGCAAATAAATTTTGTTTTAGGTATTTCTAGGTGCCGTTCTATTTGTCTTCTTCGTTAATATTTTGCTTCCACAACTAGGTGTGAATTTACATTCATTAGTGAGAAAGGTACACAGGAATGCGATTGGCATTATATCTGTTGGGGGAGCAGTTGGAGGAACTATGTTGCGGAACATTTGTAGGAACTTTTAGAATAATGTTGAAAGTACTTAAGACATTAAGTTAGAGTTATGAAAAGAGTTGAAAGCTCTAACTTTTGAAAGAAATATACAGGAATTTAGCAAAGTTCAGGAAGAACGTGTATTTTTAACTTTCTGTGAGCCTATATGTGTGAGCTCAATGAATGATTCTGTGAGCTAAATGAATAATTCAGCGGATTGTTGAAATTCTATTATCTATTAGGCCTAATTTTCTTGGTAACCTTCAAAAATAGTTTTAAAAGTTTTAATTAAAAAAAAAAATTAGCCAGTTATTAGTTTATTTTATTATTTAATTGAACAACAAACAGAGAGCCTAAAACTGAAATAAGAATAAAACAAATCAACAGTGAAAAGTAATGAAATGAATAAATATTGTAGTGAAAATGGAGAGAAAGAAAGAACAGTGGTTCTCGGTGTTATCTGCTACGTAAATGTTTACTTCCAAGCAATTAATTACTCTTCTTTTGACACTTTCATGGTGTTTACTTGGAGATTTGCAGAATGTTCTAAATGTTTGATTAGAATTTAATGGAATCTTATCGAATATTGTGGAATATGCGAGAGCTCCTTATCTGTTTATTTAGAAGTTGATAGAAAAATGGAGAGATCTCTCGATTGTTGAAAAACCGATTGGCGAACGCATTTGTAGAAACTAGTTCAGTCTTGTTTGAAATTTTTCGAGACAACAAGTGTGACAGTTCTGATAATTAATTACAGTGCCTATAGTGATAATTCTTTTTCCTATTTTTTTTTTTGAGGATGAAGCCCACAAAGGTCTGAGACCTGTGCGTGGGTAATGAGTTGGATGATGAGTTGGACCTACAGTTTTAGGTGGGTTCCGAACCACTGGGAAGTGATTTTACAGCAGAGAACAGATTCCTTTTTGCTGGCCAATCCAATCGGTCACCCCTACAAAGAGCGTCAAGGAATTTCGTAGCTTATCTCTGATTGAACAGATACCTGCTACGGCACTCGGCTATCACTTCCCGATATCCCTTTAAGCTATAGTGATGCATCTCCTGAGTGAAAACCACCGGGAAGTGATTTTACAGCAGAGAACGGTGTCTTTTTTGCTGGCCAATCTAATCGGTCACCATTACGAACAGGACCTACGAGAACGCAGCTTATCTCTCTGATTGAACAGATACCTGCTACGGCTCGCGGCTATCACATACTTAATCACATATTTAATTCATACCAGCGGACTACTAAATAGTTTTTATTGTATTACGGACTTGTGCTACGTAAGTTAATTGTTCTTTTTAGACGTTTCTTTTTGTATATTATTGGACAGTTTATTAAACAGTTATTATTTAATATTAGATCGGCCTTTTAATATTTAGTGATTGATTTTTGTACAGTAATATTGAAATCTCTTTATTAGGTGAACAATATCGATTTATCTGTTTTGATTGCTTATTTTTGTGTAAGACATTACTGATCATTGCTTATTGTGGATTATATGTGTAAATAAAGTGCAAGTGACAAATTTAAGTGTTGCCAGCGCTATTTTAGACATAGAACCCATAACAATTTTTTTTTTAAATAAAATAAAATAAAACTTACCTCCAATCCTCGTACTTTGTCTCCACGACCGGTTTGGACGCTCAACGCGTCATCTTCAGGTGGAAATCCTTAGTCTGATATGACTGTCGTCATATTAAACCACTAGTATACACAACACACACACACACACACACACACACACACACACACGCACAAGGAAAAACATCATCAAATTATTAAAAATTTCTTGAACGAAGTGAGTCTGTATATAGGGTATGCATGAATGCATACCCTACTTGAAGATTATTGTTAAAACCAATTATTGAGGTCATTATTGTTCTGTCAAGCCTAAATTAATTTAATAATTAAAATAAATAAATCATTATTATTGGAATCGCTTAATAATAATAATAATAATAATAATAATAATAATAATAATAATAATAATAATAATAATAATAATAATAATAATAATAATAATAATAATAATGATAATAATAATAATAATAATAATAATAATAATAATCATTTGAGCAGTATGAGCAGTTTTGTATGAAAGCCGAGACTCTATTTTATCAGGCTATGGAAGAATGGTATGGAACTGACCCTGGTTTTAGGCCAAGAATTCCCAGGTTATCTTCTTCTGTAAAGTTGAGCATAATAACAAGTTATCTCAACTCCAAAGTGATGCCCAGAGCACTAGCAGAGGTGACTGATCTTGACCATGTTCAGTTTATCATATACTGTGCAGCAATTGCAGTCACCAAAACTGTTGGAAGAAAGCCCATTCCAAATAGCAGTAATGTGAAGCAACAGGAAAAAGACATCCCACCTTGGGAAATAAGGCTGAAATGTAGGATTGAGGTGCTGCGAAGTGAGATTGGAAGGCTCACTCAATATAAGAAGGGAAACCGCTCAAACAAATTGATAAGATACATATGGAAGATAATATCACCAACTCAGATTCATGAATTAAATGACATGAACACTCTAACAGATATAATGGATTTGAGAGTTCAAAAACTAGCTGTGTATGCTAAGAGACTGCGGCGGTATAAAGAGAGTGAAGAAAGAAAGATGCAGAACAAATTATTTGCTCATGATCAGAAAAAATTTTATCAAAGATTGGAAAGTTCTACTGTAGATAACACAGAGGTAAGACCAAAAATGGAGGCAGTGACTGAGTTCTGGTCCAACATATGGGAAGATCCAGTTGAGCATGATTCACAGGCAGAGTGGATAAAGAATGAAATGAGAGCTGTACAAGATGTGGAAGTTATGAGAGGGGGTGATATCACCTTGGAAGAAGTTAAAAAAGCAGTATTTGCCACACATAATTGGAAAACACCTGGACCAGATGCAGTGCATAATTATTGGTATAAGAAGTTTACTGTGGTACATGCAATGATAGCAAGAGCTTTCTCACAAATACTGCATGACCCAACAGCAGCTCCAGGCTGGCTTTTCAAGGGGAATACATTTCTCCTTCCCAAGGGTGAGGGCTCAGCTGATCCAGCAAAGTATAGGCCTGTGACATGTTTGTCAACTTTATATAAAATCCTCATGTCCATCATCAAGGAACGGATTTATAGTCATTGTGAAAATAATAATATACTTGCAGAAGAACAGAAAGGTTGCAAAAAATTCAGTCAGGGCTGCAAGGAGCAAGTGATAATTGACTCAATAATTGTCAATAATGCAATCAAACGGCAGAGAAATTTACACATGACTTACATTGATTACAAAAAAGCATATGACTCTGTCCCTCATACATATTTGGTAGAGATTCTCAAGATTTATAAATGTGACCCAGTAATAGTAAAGTTTCTTAGAAGTGTCATGTCAATGTGGGAAGTAGTGGTTCATATGAATACTTCAACCCAACAGCTCAGATCCAGACCTCTCAATATTAGAAAGGGGATATTTCAAGGAGACTCCCTCAGCCCCCTATGGTTCTGCTTATGCTTGAACCCATTGAGTAGAATCCTCAATGCAAGTGAGAGAGGTTATAAATTGGCTGCAGAGAATCTAACAACCAGAGTGTCACACAGGATGTATATGGATGACTTAAAGTTGTATGCAGGGTCAAAGCAGCATATGCAATCCATGCTTGATAGCACAAAGCATTTCAGTCAAGATGTAAGAATGAGCTTTGGGATGGACAAGTGTAAAACAGTGGGACTATCAAAAGGCAAACTGGTGCTCTCAGAGGGTTTTGATGTAGGAGAATGTGAGGTCATAGAGTGTTTGGGAAAATATGAGCAGTATAAGTATTTAGGAGTTATGCAGCTAAGAGGAATAACCCATACAGTGGTGAAGGATTCTCTGAAAGAAAAATTTATGGCACGAGTGATGAAGGTATTGAAAACGCGACTTGATGGTGGGAAAATGATAAAGGCAATCAATACTTGGGCAGCACCCACTCTCACTTACTCCTTTGGAGTAGTGAAATGGTCTAGAACAGATCTAGAAGAAGTTGAGAGGAGGGTGCGAGTAACTATGTCAAAGTACCGAGCACACCATCCAAGAGCAGCAGTGGAGCGTGTTACACTGCCTCGATCCATGGGGGGCCGTGGTGTCATTGACATTAAGAACACTTATAGCAGGGCTCTGCAGGGTTTGAGACAGTACTTCTTGGAGAAAGTCAATTTGCCGCTCTATGGAGTAATCATAAAAAATGATGTGGATGGTGGCACTCCTTTAAGATTGGCTGATGCAGAGTTTGCACCTATATCTATGGTTACCACCAAAGAGCAAAAAGTAGTAGCATGGAAGCAGAAAGAGCTACATGGCGCCCATGCACAAATGCTCAGCCAGGACCATGTTGATAGTTTGCTGTCAAACTTGTGGTTGAAGCATGGTTCATTGTTTGCTGAAACAGAGGGGTTCACTGTGGCAATCCAGGACCGGATTATTGCCACAAAGGTGTACAGAAAGCGGATCTTAAAGGAGAATGACATAGATGATCGATGCCGCAGGTGCAAAATTGCCCCAGAAACAATTGACCACATTGTTGGTGGTTGCTCATCATTAGTTGGAGTAGAATATCTGAAGCGCCACAATGATGTGGCTAAGATCATCCATCAGAGATTAGCCCTACAGTATGGTTTTGTGGAAGAGGAGTGCCCATACTATGTCTATCTTCCAGCTCCAGTACTTGAAAATAATAGTGCCAAAATATACTGGGACCGGCCAATCAGAACTGACTTGACAGTGATGGCCAACAGACCAGATGTGATGGTTTTGGACAAGCAAAAAAAGTGTGCCTTCCTGATTGATGTGGCAATTCCACTCAATCACAACATGAGAACAACTCAAGCTGAAAAGATCAATAAATATGCAGCTTTGGCTGAGGAATTGAAGGCATTATTCCATCTTGACTCTGTCAGAATTGTTCCGGTGGTCATGTCAGCGACTGGAGTTGTCCCAAGGGCCTTGACAGGTGGTCTGAAAGAGCTTGGTATGAAGTGTTTGATAGCAGCAATCCAGAAGTCAGTCATACTTAATACTTGCCACATTGTAAGAAAATTCCTTTCGCAATAGCTTGTAGAATACCTGGTACATAGGCCTGTATTCTATGAGATGAAGCCATTCAAATAGAATGTGAATATAGGGATAATAATAATAATAATAATAATAATAATAATAATAATAATAATAATCCTTCCCTCCTCTTCCTTCGTCCTGGTACCCCCAGAAGAAGGTAGTTTATTGAATTTAAAAAAAGACAATACAATTTGCAAATTATTATTATTATTATTATATACGATATATTATTCAAATATGAAATATTCTTCCTAGATTTTCAAAATAAATATTTTAAAATGGTTCTAAATCAAGAAAACAAAATGGATCGACTCTTCTCGACCTCTGCAAGCGATCACACACACATATTGTGGCTTGGAGCCTGCAGATGCATTTTTTTGGTGCAAATGCAAAGAGCGAACGCTGTGAGGGGGATGACAGGGGGTGTGGTGGAGGGGTTAGAAGCAAGTGATCATAAAAAGCGCAGACAACGACCAGTTACAGTCAAGAATAATGGTGAGCGCGGTGTTATGGACAAACACGCACATATACAGTACAAGCCAGACCAGCACATGCACGGCACGGTGAGGTTGTAGAATTTTTGGCAGTCACTTTGAATTTCAAATGAGCCACGGTTCAATGTTCAATGCAAGACGATGAAGCAATTTGGCAAGGCGAGTACTGAGACTGTACCTACCTATAGCAGCCAGTCAGCCACCGCCAACAACCTTCAACAAAAAAGTACAGCCAACTTGAGATGTTGCCGTTTCTTACGAGTACTGTCTCCTACTTGAAGATTATCTCAGTCTGGCTGGCTCGCCTCGCTGCACCACTGCCACAAGGCAAACAAATGCAGACGATATGTTTTGGAATTGCTTGTCGCAATCAGTTGTCCTTATATGAAATGTTCTTATTATGAGATTGAGGATTTAGATGAAAGCTCATGGTAGGAAAGGTCAATGATACAATTGAGAATTGGAATTTTGTTATTTATATAGCTTTATGGTCGTCTTTGGCCATGTTGAGAACCTCATGCCCCAAGGACATTTGTATAACAACTAGTGTTTTAGTGTTGTTATTTGTTTTAAATTGTTACTTTTCTTGATTTAAAAAAAAAAAATCGAAGGATGAAGCCCACATAAGTCTGATAAATGATGGTGATTGATGAGTTCAAGCTCCAGTCACAGATTACAGAACAACAGTTTTGCAATTACAGTTTAGTTGTCTGTACAATTTTATTACAGTTTAGTTGTCTGTGCTCCAGTGAATGAAATGTGTTTTTCTTAATAAATCAAATGACAGTTGAAAAACATAACTTGGAATTTTTCAAGAAAAAAGCAAGATATATGGGATTGAAATTTTTTAACCTATTGCCGCAATCTCTGCAATTGGAAAATAATACTGCCAAATTTAGAGCACATTTGAAAGAATATTTGATTAAGCTGTCTCTCTATTCTTTAAAAGAATTTTATGAAAAAGAATGATGTTATGATATTTCCTCTTGCTGATTTTCTATATGTGTATTTTAATTTATTGTTATCCATGCTGGATTTCTTGTGTCTGTGTTTACTTTTGTTATGTCTGTAATTTTAGTTTATGACACTATTCTATGTATATTATGTACATTTAATGAATAAAGGGTTTTCAATCAATCAAAAATAGTTTTCATGGCAAAAACATAACTCATACAATAACAATACCAAGCGAATCCTTAAAATTAGAATTCAGTCATTATCAACATTTGGAAAATTCAAAAATTATCACTGAATAACAATGCTCAATGAATCCACGAAGGAAATCCAGTCATTTTCAACGTTCTCCTTCCTTTGTCTCTCACATATGTTTTGCTTTATGTTTCCCAATTTCAATTCAAATATTTATGTTTGAGTTTATCTTATTTCCTGCTAGGGTAGCGTAGAAAATATAAAAAACATTTTACTGAAAAATTGTATTTTTACTACAAAACAATGGTGTACTGTATGGTTAAATTATCATTTGATGATGAAAACTCAGCCATTTCTGACATTCTCCTTCTTTGTCTGTCACTAGTCACTATTTCCTCCTCTTACTCCACATCAAACACAATCACATAGAAGGTTTGCGTGCACAGACGCTTTGAAAATTACCTGCAACAAAATAATTACCATTTACATGCATTTATTCTAATAATAGGAGAAGGAAATACGTTTTCCTGATACGGAGTAACGTTACTCAGCACAGCAGACCGCTTTTAAAACATTGAATCCAATGTAATCTGATTTTGAAAAGCGAATTTCCAGTCGCACAGATTGATGGACTAAACCACATATGTGGAAGCAAATATAATTACTATAACGACTACATGCATAACGCTATGAATGTATATATTTCGCTACATGTATAGATATACTTGTTTACTCCCACAGACACCCGTCCCATCCTGTCTCGATACCTGACTACTTATTAAACCCGGTAACAAGTCTCTTCCTATATTCAAATCAAACCGAGACCCAATGTTTTTAACACACAATTTGACTGTAATTACTGAAAAAGACGCGTCGCGTCAAGATTTGCATGATTTACAATACCAATTACGTTTTTACTAGCTGGAAAGAAAGTGTCCATCATGCATATTGAGTTGAACGTTATTTTCCCTCTGAATCCGGGTAATTAAACTGGCTAATCTTCACTGTCTGCTGTAATTTAATGTTTTCAAGTATGAAATACGCATTCAAGTACCTGATTTTTAACTGGGCATTGCACTGATGAAAGAAATGAAACTTGTATGATGTGCATAGTCACATCCTTCATTACTCCAATACCTTATTAGTGATAAAAAATTAATATTTTACTTTTGTATTTATATCATTTCAATACTGGCGCGATCTACAGAGCTATATGTTTTTGATTCTCATATTTTGATTATTGACAATATTCTTTTATTGCGTTTCACCATTTATGCATTTTTCTGTTTCTTTCTTTTGTTTTTCTTTATTATTTTATTGCATAATTGCAATTTTAGGATTTTCAGAAATTTCGTATTCTTTCTCATCTATTATACTTCAATCCTTGAATAAATTCATATTGAATTTAATTTTTCATTTCTAATTCACATTAACTAAATACATATTATTAGTGAAAACTTCCAAAATATTTTGCAGAAACTGCGAAGTAGGGAAGTGATAGCAGGTATCTGTTTAATCAGATAGAAATAAGCTGCGTTCTCCTGGGCACTCTTCGTAAGGGTGACCGATTAGATTGGCCAGCAAAAGACCACAAAAATACCAGGAAAAAGTTCTCTGCTGTAAAATCACTTCCCGGTCGTTCGGAACCCACTTGAAACTGTAGGTCCAGTTCATCAATCACCATCATCCAACCCATTACCCACACACAGGTCTCAAACCTATGTGGGTTTCATCCTCCAAAAAATTACAAAATTTGACATTATTATTTTAAACAGAATTTATGAATTTCGAATTCCTTCAAGTGCTATTAATTTTTCATAATTATTTTGTCGTGCATGCAGCAGGTCTCATTGGCTTTCAATCTATGTCCCCCAACCCTCAAATGAACTTGTCTTAAATTTTATCTTACATTCTCAATCTATATAATCATCTAATCTACATTCTACCACAAGCTAAATCAATGTGACCCAGAATTGCAGCCAAAGTAATCATTAAACTGGCGAGATAAGCGACAATGAGGAAATTCTCGCCACTTGGACGCTCAGTGACCAATGTGCGGTCTGAAAACCAAAATGGCCGACAGAAACGTGACGTACTGGCGACAACGCTAGACGTATACGCTGTCGTGTCTGATTGATTGTCTGGGTCGCTGTGACTTTGTTTCTGCCCCTAAATCCTATGCATGATTCGTCTCTTCAGGATTTAAAAACGACTGCAATTGAATAACGCATTCGGTCAACGCATTCATCATCGATTGCGAACGTTTTGCACCAAGTACAGTATTGGGACATTAACAGGAAAAACTGGAGATGAAGATTTTGGTTTCATAAGATACCAGGATTTTACCTAAGAAACCCATTATTTATGTAATATAATTTTGCCATATTTGATATAAAATGCCAAATTTCATTATTGGGAAAAAATTCCATTACACTAAAAATCAGGGCTTATTCTGCATATTTTTTTTGAGGATGAAGCCCACATAGATCTGAGACCTGTAGGTGGGTTATGAGTTGGATGATGGTGATTGATGAGCTGGACCAACAGTTTTAGGTGGGTTCCGAACAACCGGGAAGTGATTTTACAGCAGAGAACAGTGTCTTTTTGCTGGCCAATCTAATCGGTCACCATTCCAAAGATTGCCCAGGAGAACGCAGCTTATCTTTATCTGATTGAACAGATACCTGCCACGGCTCACGGCTATCACTTCCCAATATCATTAAGACATATTTATAAAATACTTTATTAAAAAATCTCTTGTTTATTTTGTACTATGAATTCATTTTTTCCACGTTTTGAAGCTTCATAGGACTTAATCTCATTGAATAAATGTATCTCTACCTCATTACGATAATCTCATCCTTAGCATTTCAATCCATAATTCTTCTACAGTACCCCTCAATTCCTTTTCACTATATTAATAATCTTAATATTTATTAGAGTTTTAGAAAATTTATAGCTCAGTCCTTCAGGTACTTCTGATTAAAAGAGCAAAGCTATACAATCTATCAGGAACAGACACTCCTACAGCCAGTGCTTTAATTATCCTTTATTTGGCGCATAGAATTCAGCATCATCTGCATCCCGCTTCATGTTCATTAGACTAATTGCCCTGATTGCTCAGTGATGTGGCTCGGCTCATTTGCACATTGTATTTCGGTCACCAAGCACTCCACGTAGTCTGCCACACCCTCCTACTACTGTACTTCTTATCAGTGCGACCCACCTTGACCCAGGTCAGTTCTGCCATCCATTTCTGCTCATTGCACCTCCTTATTAATTGCAATAAGTCAGACATGTTTAATATCCAGGGACTGGGAAAGCTCAGAATTATTAAAGACAAGGTGGCAAAGATATAAATGGTCTGACTCAATAGAGTAATGAGTAATTGCGTATGGTTTTTATTGGTGGGGAGACCCTTACGAGCGATCCACCTCGACACTTGAGCCATGTTATTGATAGTACTTGAAAGTTTGTAATTTCTAACAATCAGTTTATCTTATGGTAACATATTTCAGGGGAAGAACATTTAAACGAATTAGTATTTTCTTTAAATTATTTATATGAGATAAAAAATATCAAGGTTGATTAATTTGGCCGTCATTTTCAAAATGGTGGTCAAATAAAATTTTCAAATTTGTTTTGCTCAAAAGCCGGTTCATCTAGAGAAACTTTCGTTATTGAAACTGTTGGGCTTATTATTCTGAACAAAATTGTACTTTTTTTTATAAAATCGGATTTTAATCAATAATTGAAATATAGCAAGAAAACTATGATTTTTGGCCTTTTTCCACCCTTTTCTTACAGTAAAATGTCAACCCTCACTCGTTATATTTCATGTTTTACTCGAGATTGCTCATGTTTATATTTAAAAATAGGAATAATTTTGTTAAAAATAATAAATGATAAGCTCAATATATTATTGAGGGAGTATTTCTAATGAAATCAACGGCTCTAGAGCCACAAAAGTTTGAATACTTTACTTGACTCGACTCGATTCCTCCAGTCAAACCTTCTTTTGGAGTAACATTCGTCCTGTATAATACATTGTTTTCTAGTTTTAAAAAAGAAATTTGCAATTTGTATTGTCTTTTTTTAATTAATAAACTCCCTTCTTCCAGGGGTACCAGGACGAAGGAAAAGGGAGGATTATTATTATCATCATCATCATCATCATCATCAATTAATTCACAAAAATCCACAGGCTCTGGAAAACAATAGAACTTGAAAACATAAGTGTATTCAAGGGAAAATTATCTTTACTTTTTTAACAATATTCCTTCATTTAGATTATTTAAAAAAAATCCAGTGTCTCAACAGTATTTAGAAGATGCAAATTATATAATTTACATTTAAAATTTTATTATTCAATAGATTTTCATCTTAAGTAAAAGCTTCCTTATATTATTGTGTATGCTTACAATGATATTTTTATTTCTGGCGAACAGCATTGGAACCAATTCTTTTTTTTAAATAATATATACAAGTTATTTATTATTTTAGTTTAGTATTATTCGTTGGAAAGAAGATGGATAATAATTAGGTTTTATTTATTCAACATAGCTCATTATTATAAACTGTATAATATACAGTTGAATATCGTCAAATATAAATTATACAAACTAAAAGTAACATAAGGCTACAGTCATAATAGGTATTCAATAAATAATATTAAAGTTGTATAACACACTGAATCTTAGCTACTAGATATTAGTCCTTTACAATTATTTCAAATCTCGAGTCTCGAAAATAAATTATATACAATTGAACTTTTCTACACTATAAAATGCTCTGGCTACAAGGAAGTTGTACAAATCTTTTTTAAATTTATTTCTTTCTGACAAGGCCCGTATTTCTGACAAGGATCGACGTCAACAAATCTATAGTACTCTGTAGAAGTAACGGTGTATTAACATCAGCGAATTTATTGTTCAATTAATTAAAATACTTCCCCACACCATGGAATAAAGACGTTCGAAACCACATGCATCAAAACATTTAATTCGCTTTTAAATTAGTTCGATAACGTGACGGGGGCCGTTTATCTCGACTGCTTCGTTAGTAGTGTCAGGAATTCTTCCTCATTGTGGTTGCCAATGTCGATGATTACTGTCTGCAAATGCACTGCACTGAGTTACCATCAGGAGAAGGGGAATTGTAGAGGGAAGTGAGGGGAATTGTAGAAGGGAATTCAGGGGGAAGAGGGGCAAAGGTTTAAGTGCGCGTTTAAATAAATTCTCACACCAGGTTGGAGTGTAATAAACTGCTGGGGAACACGAATCCCCCGGGAGGAACACGCGAAACTGCTTCTGTTTGGCTCACTGTCGATGAAGGGGAACGGGGGAACAAGCAAAGGGGAAAGATGTGGTGGAGCAGATGCTCATGTCCACTGCACATGGTTCAATGGTACACTTTAAAACTGTTTTATTCCAGCTGTAAAGTTTAGCTTTGCTGGGTCTAAGAACAGTTATCTAGTTTAAAACTAATTTAATTGGTCATCAATTATTTTTACCTGTATTTTATTGCATTCTTGAGTGTCAATGAATTTGCTTTTTTTATTCTAGTAGTGAATTTCTTTTTTATTGTAGTAGTGAATTTATTTTTTATTGTAGTAGTGAATTAATTTTTTATTCTAGTAGGGAATTTATTTTCTATATTTGTAGTTTAGTACTACATCTATATCTCAATTGGACTTTTATTTGTCCCACATGTGGCTCTCAGGTATGCCTTGCCTTTCATATTCAAATAATGTAATTTAAAATATTTTAGGAAGGGAATATTACTTATATTTTATTTTTTGCTATTTCACTAAGAAATTTTTTGTTACTTTATTTGCATTTATTTTTATTAAGCATAATCTAGTTTCAACTACTTTATTTGGTCGTTAATTTATTAATTTGTATTTTTATTTCTTTTTAAAGTGTTGAATACATTTATGTTTATTAGTGGTAAGTAGAGTACTGTTTTCTTTCTAGCTCCATTTTTATTGTATTCTCAAGTGTCATTGAGTTTAGGGATGATTACTTGTGCCAGCTGGGAATCAATCCGGTGGTTCGGAACCCACCTAAAACTGTAGGTCCAACTAGTAATCACCATCATCCAACTCATTACCCACGCACAGGTCTCAGACCTATGTGGGCTTCATCCTAAAAAAAAAATTAAAATTGGGGAGCTCCTTTATTCATCTTTCGTAATTACACAATTATAAATTAAGCCGTAAGAATCAGAACAATAAAGAAACAGTATATTTAAACGGTACGAAACACATAAACGAAACTAATACAAATATTACAGACGTCATTGTAAATTACAGATATTGTATAGGTAGGCATTGATCAGGGATAGTTGATGGTTCGTCTATGGTAGAAGGTAGGTAGTAAAATATAGAAATTATTACTGAAATTAGTGAGATTACACCTTGAGCTATACTGTACCTAAACCTTACCTTTGTTAAAAAATCTTGACATTATTTACATTTTGAACAATAAAACATTAAGTTGTCACAACCACATTTATTGAAAATAGTGAGATACTAGTTTCGGTTGTTACACCATTATCAATCTCAAAAAAAACTTAGTTTGTTTGAGATTGATAATGGTGTAACAACTGAAACTAGTTTTTCACTATTTTCAATAAATGTGGTTGTGACAACCAGAGAGAATAGAAGTAAAATAGAGCTGCCTTGCGGGAGCATGGAGTGCGCCAACCCCCCAACCTCACAGGTGACCTTCTTCTTCTATACTCTCTGGTGACAACTTCATGTTTTGTTATACTAACTTAGTTTTAGTTTGTTTGAGATTGATAATGGTGTAACAACCGAAACTAGTATCTCACTATTTTCAATAAATGTGATTGTGACAACTTCATCAATCATGGATATCTTCCACAATATCACCTTCGCCACTACAAAGAAAGTTTTTAAATCAAAGCTTTTCACTAATAAAATATAATGCTATAATATTGCATTAAAAATATCATGAAACTTGTCTTATAATAGGCACTTGATGTTGAACTGGAACCCAGGATTACTGTAAATCATCACAGGCTCACAAGATAATGAATGTTCTCTTTTTGGTGTAAAGAAGTTCCTAATGTTATTTTTTTATTTTTATTTATAAGTTAGATTTTTATAAGTTTAGAGTTATATTAAGTCTGAAAGAAATTATATTCTTCTAGATATTCTAGAAGGTTCTTTAATATTTCTCATAAAACGATTCTCAAAAACGTAGTTTTCCAATAAAAATTTTGTTAGAATTTGATGTCAGGGTTCATTTTACTAAAATTTACTAACTTTATTAGTCAATATGTAAATAACAAAATTCATTGGTCGAGTAGGCAGTACAGAGGCAGATAACATATATTTTCTAGTACAATCAGTGGCTTAGCCAGGATTAGATTTTGGAGGGGGGGGGGGCTCACCAAAAGGGGGGTCTGGCTTATAGGAGGGTCCGGATTTTTTTTAAATTTAGTGGTTTAAAAAGCTAATCTAGACAACTTGTTGGGCTCTACAGTTCAAAAGAAATTTTTGAAAAATTACTACCCAATAACCTAGGTGGCCAGGTTTGAAATGATAAGGTTTGATATACTAATACCTGAGACTATTTTGATTCAAAACCCTTGAATTGAACTAACCTTACTTAACTTATGTACTGAATCTCAAAATTAATACAATTATAATGAATTGCATTTTAAGTTTATAAAAATAGAACTCAAATATACATGAAGAAAGTTTCATATAATTTATGTTATTAGCCTAAAACGCACCCAACCCAAAGTTCATTAAATCGGAATTTTTTTAACATAGCTCACTGATTTTATACGCTTGAATAGAACTTGCATTTATTTGTGTGTTTTCATTTATAAAATCCCGATTTCATGAACTTTGGGTGCGTTTAGGCTAGTGGGTTATACTGAATTTTAACTTCAAAACTAAATTTTCTACAAGATGAGTTTATTCAAAAAGGTGATTTATCAATAATTAACAGAGTTTACTTCGAACTTGAAAAAATGCGTGTTATTTCATGTAATATTTCAATAATTATTATGGTAGTCCCAGTTTCTAACATGTTTTATTCGATTTCTTAGCTCATTTTAAATCAAAATTATCCATTTGAGCACCTAACAAGTTTCTATATCAGTGAATATTGAGGAAATATTATTTTGAACAATGCATTAATCTGACTATAATTGTAGCTATATTCTATTACACAATCAGGGTTTCTGTATTCTGTTCGTTATAATACTACAAAACAGATAGAATCCTTCGGCTTTAATAAGTCCTTATCTATTATTAGTTATTTGAGAATTTTTTATTTCTGAAATTTCGGGGGGGGGGGGGGCTGGGCCCCATGGGGCCCCCCCTGGCTACGCCACTGAGTACAATATTGTTCATTGTAGATCGACGCTCGTGATCGTGAGCTCGCGTGAGATAGTCCGTTCACAACATCGCGCAAACTCTGCACGAACCAGACTTCTTTTTCTCTTCATTCAGCAGACTAACTACTGTCTGACTAAAAGACGAAGTCGAGGCTGCATCATTATCTATGTCTGACTGTCATCTTGGCCCCTCCATCTTCTAGTGTTGACAGTTTGTGAAGGACGAGTCCAATATTAAGAACAATTCTCTTATCCAAAACTATGACATTCAAGGTTCTTATGCAGTAGTAATTGTCAGTTTGTGAATGTCGACCACCCTAAATCGTTCCCATCAGAGGCGAATCCAGATCTAATCGTGGGTAGTGGGGGGGGGGGGGAGGGGTTTGTCAAGTGAGCAAATAATCCTTGGCCTGGGGGATATTACAAAAAAAAGGTTCTCTACCTCAAAGGAGACAATTTTTCAGTATCGGTTGAGGATTTCGGGGGAATACATCCCCAAATATCAGAAATCCGTACCCCAACAAAGAAAGAAAGGAGGAGAAAAAGAAGGAGCGGGTGAGAGAGATTGATTGATTGCCTTTATTAAGGGCGAAGTTACGATTCCTGGTCCTCTCTTACACTCAACCCTTCAAATAAACATCATTTATATAATTTTGACAACATGAATAATAAAAATAAGACACAACAACTTATGTGTCAAAAATATAAAGTAATATACTGTAGAGAAAGAGAGAGTGAGAGATAGAGAGAGAGAGAGAGAGAGAGAGAGAGAGAGAGAGAGAGAGAGAGTAAAAGCGAGTGAGAAAGAACTTTCATCATCTTGGATCCGCCCCTGGTTAATTAATATACCTGACAACTATCAATTCGGTGTCGGGTAATATTTAAAGTTTTTCCGTTACTAGCTCTCCTGTAATAAAGAGTAATGTATAATTTTTTCTGTTTATTATATTATATCTTACAGGGATAATCTATATAACAAGAGAGAGTATGGGTGTCTTATTGTGTGAGTTTTTTGTCTTGGAACGATTTGGAACATCAAATTTGGCACAAAGTTTCCTCTAAACTCGATTCAGTGCACCCCGAAGCCCGATTTTTTATTTTCCTTTCAGACTTTTCAAAATCAATGTTCAAATTTCACTTATGGGCACTATTACTGTTTCAAAATGTGATTAGTAGCAGGAAGCTCATAGAACAGTTGATAACATAAGTCACTATGATGATAATATACATGTCTCTTTTAAGCCAAAGCTACAGCTTAGCTCTGTATCAATATTACAGCTGCTAATTACCCAGTTGCTAATGACTTATTGTGTGTATTGAGCTTTCCTGCAATACATTAATCTAAAGAACTAAACACGAAACTATGCAGGTGGGTGGAGCTGCAAAGTTGCTAAAAAGGTAGTTGACATATAAAAAACACTGAAAATTCACACCATCAGTGCAAAACACTGTTTATTTGTGAACTTCTCTTTTCAAAAGATTAATTGTATGGTATTTCACTCACCCTTCCAAATTTTGTAACCACTACCATGAGTTATCTACCAGAAAAGAAAAGCTATCCAAACTGGATTCTGGGGCAAGATCGGGTGAAATGATAGTATACAATATTGAATTCAAAATTTATTCAAGAATAAACCACTAAGCATTGTTGAGAAAACACATTTGGGGAAGTAATAGCCGCGAGCCGTAGCAGGTATTTGTTCAATCAGATAGATAAGCTGCGTTCTCGTAGGTCCTGTTTGTAACGTTGACCGATTAGATTGGCCAGAAAAAAAGACTCTGTTCTCTGCTGAAAATCACTTCCCGGTGGTTCGGAACCCACCTAAAACTAGGTCCAACTCATAAATCACCATCATCCAACTCATTACCCACGCACAGGTCTCAGACCTATGTGGGCTTCATCCTCAAAAAAAAAAATTATACACGAATTAATTGACGATGTTGAAGATCCATCTTGTTTCCACTAATATGTAATATAAAATTAAAAAAACACTTTTAAGTGGAAATTAACTCACGTTATGGCGTGATGGCCGTTTCACTCTGTTGTTAAGAACATCGTCAGACCTTACCTTTATTTACCTTTGTATCAATTAATGTACATTTTATTTGATTCTTAAAACTATTACAGATAGTTTAAATGGGGTGAAATTATTTTTCAAGTGTACATTTTCTAGTGTAGTCTATGGTTGGGTTCCTGCGAACCTTTCCGGTAAATGTGGCGTTTCATTGGCCAATTCAAATTTTTCAACGTCTATCGTAATAAATTATTTAAAAATGGGGAGGTTGAGTAAATATAATACTTGTTTATTTTATATTGGGGTAACGCTTTGCATACGAGAAGTATTTCCGGTACTACTCTAATCTCATGAGGAAAGGTGCTACTATTAAAATGACTTCAGAAAATCTAAATTTTTTTAATTTTATGATAAAAAATAATGAACGCTAATGAGCTTATCAAGAATTATCAAAAATAATTTAATTTACACATAAACGGTCACTCGCTCAGCAGGGAAGAGTGGGCGGGTCATCTACCGTAGATGTAACCAGCTCCCGTACTCGACGCCGACTGCCCCGAGCCATTCGTTTTTTCAGCACAATTTTATTTGAAATGAATTTTCACTGACCTCAACATTTCTCTTTATAATATCAACAATGGCTCTCTCCTCCTTTTGTGAAAATTCATGGCAAATAAATTAATTATGCTGTTACATTACACTATGAATTTGACTAGACAAATCAGACACCACCGTTAACATTTTTTTTTTTAGGATGAAGCCCACATAGGTTTGAGACTTGTGCGTGGTTAATGAGTTGGATGATGGTGATTGATGAGTTGAATTTACAGTTTTAAGTGGGTTCCGAACCACCGGGAAGTTATTTTGCAGCATAGAACAGAGACTTTTTTGCTGAAAAATCTAATCGGTCACCCTTACAAAGAGAGCTCAGGAGAAAGCTCCCAGGATGTCGACCTAAGTCAAATGGAGAAATGGTTCATAGTATTTTGTCAATGGATATTCGCTTAAGTTGTAGCTTTAACTGTGGTTTTCTGAAGGTCCTATCAGCTTTCAGGCTGTCTGTCTGACCAGCTAGGTCCTATCAGGTCCTATATGGTTAAAATATTCATAATGCCTTGCACCTGGGTTATGTGCAAGTACAACAATACTTTCAATTAACTTCAAGAAGAATTGACAATCCACATTCTCTAGATTACCATTAAGGTTTCAATAATTATTTTTTTCATACTCATAGATACTTTGAGGCTGAGGATCACTTGAAATCGTAATCCTAGAAGTTTCAAGATTATTATTGAATCCAAAGTTATGATGGTGAAAGAAAAAGCTAAATGGAGACAATTCTGAGACATAATTAATGGAGAAGAACTTTTAAAAAGTCAGTTTTCTATCTAAGTTCAGTCTTTTCTTATTTTACGATTCAACAGAAAACTTTCCAATTATTCTGGAAGCTTGCGGGACAAAAGTTCCTTGTTCTTGATTAACTTTCAATTGTTTTCTACATAATTATCCCTCGCCTATGAAGCAGCACAATTTTGGTGGCTAAGACACAGTTCAAATGCAAGAACGTTCGACAATAAAAGGAGAAAAGAGAAAGAAAGGATGAGAAAAAGAAGGAGAAAAAGAGGGTGTGAGAGAAAACAGAACGGAAAAGTTGGAGTTTCTAATCCAAATGCTTGAAGCATTATGTCGACAATCTAAGGATGCCGCCTCTATCTTTTGGCAAAGTTAATCTGTCTATTCAACCGATTCCTAATTTCGTCTTCATTAGTATTTACTCGAGTCGACAGTTTCTTCCATTTTAGCAAAATCCTTTGTTTTAGACTTGGACGTTCACCCAACATAGTAATTTAACCTGTTCCTTATTATTTTATTCATCAATAACGTTAATAAGGTTCAGGAAATAGTAGAAAATATCACGTTGAGGTTCAGCATGATTTCTTTGGCGTAAAGACACATGCATTTGTTGAGTTTGAAATGTGAAATTGCAGAGTTCAAATGTAGAGATTTTCCATAGAAATTCCAAGAAAATACAATCCTTTTAACTTTACCTTCAATAGACTTTCACCCACCATTGTAATTTCACCGGATCCTTCTTATTTTATTCATTTTTTAATTAATAAGACTTGGGAAATAATAGAAAATATAACGCGTTTTATATTTTTTATATTGTAGATTACGTCATGGGGGGACTCGGGTTAAGAAGTATAAGACAAGTCAGATCAACAATTATACAATCTTTAATCTTATGCTTATTTCCAAGGCTCTCAGACTAGGCTCTATGAAAATTAATGCAACCGGAGAGAAAAACAATAAATTCCTGGATTTCTTGTTCCATGACGAACTGCGTTGTTAATATTAACTTTTCAAGTGAATTCAACGACTTGCAGTCAAATTTTTATTAAAAATAAGTAGTATTTCACTTACTTTGTAGGCCAAACGTTCTCGAGTTGTTGAAACCCATCTTCATCCAATAACACAAAAAAAATTGAAAGTAGTGTAATTTTTGCAACAATTTGATGGTAGATGGGCACAAAATCAGTTCATTTTTCAGAATCATTCCGTGTTATTTGGAGTTTACCATATAATAATGTATTGTTTTTATTAACTTTTCAAGTGAATTCAACGACTTGCAGTCAAATTTTTATTAAAAATAAGTAGTATTTCACTTACTTTGTAGGCCAAACGTTTTCGAGTTGTTGAAACCCATCTTCATCCAATAACACAAATAAATTGAAAGTAGTGTAATTTTTGCAACAATTTGATGGTAGATGGGCACAAAATCAGTTCATTTTTCAGAATCATTCCGTGTTATTTGGAGTTTACCATATAAATGTATTGTTTTTATTAACTTTTCAAGTGAATTCAACGACTTGCAGTCAAATTTTTATTAAAAATAAGTAGTATTTCACTTACTTTGTAGGCCAAACGTTTTCGAGTTGTTGAAACCCCTCTTCATCCAATAACACAAAAAAATTGAAAGTAGTGTAATTTTTGCAACAATTTGATGGTAGATGGGCACAAAATCAGTTCATTTTTCAGAATCATTCCGTGTTATTTGGAGTTTACCATATAAATTTATTGCTTTTATTAACTTTTCAAGTGAATTCAACGACTTGCAGTCAAATTTTTATTGAAAATAAGTAGTATTTCACTTACTTTGTAGGCCAAACATTTTCGAGTTGTTGAAACCCATCTTCATCCAATAACACAAAAAAATTGAAAGTAGTGTAATTTTTGCAACAATTTGATGGTAGATGGGCACAAAATCAGTTCATTTTTCAGAATCATTCCGTGTTATTTGGAGTTTACCATATAAATGTATTGTTTTTATTAACTTTTCAAGTGAATTCAACGACTTGCAGTCAAATATTTATTAAAAATAAGTAGTATTTCACTTACTTTGTAGGCCAAACGTTTTCGAGTTGTTGAAACCCATCTTCAAGGCCTTGATTATTTTTATTTTTACTTAAAAGACTTATTTTTAATAACAATTTGACTGCAAGTCGTTGAATTCACTTGAAAAGTTAATAAAAACAATAAATTTATATGGTAAACTCCAAATAACACGAAATGATTCTGAAAAATGAACTGATTTTGTGCCCATCTACCATCAAATTGTTGCAAAAATTACACTATTCAATATTTTTAGTGTGTTATTCAGAGCACTGAATAGTAGAGTTCTTTGATAATGATTCAACTGAAATAATCATTCAGTCATTTTCCAGTTTTAGTCAGTATTGTGCGAGTATTGCGACTATGAAGAATGACAATAGCACGAGGAGTATAAAAATACTCCTTTCGCAGGACCTGCAAAACTTAGCGAATTTCTGTATTTTTTCAAATATTTATGAATATCTATAGGCTATATATTTTTTTAATTTCTGGTAAAAAACACGAAGCGTTCTGTACTCTAGGGACCCCAAAACAAGTTTATATCGAGGTTCAGGGTGAAAGTAGCACATCACGACCAACTGCAATATTTACATTTCAAGAAATTCGCTCAAACCCTCCCCCCACGAAATTAAAATAATTTGAAATTAAAAAAAACTAGCTCCATATTCATTTTTATTACCAAAAAATACTGATAACTAATCACTTTTTTCATATTGCACAGAAATTGACAAATTAAAAAATTTTTGACGCCATTTTGAAAATGGCTGCTTTTCTCAAAACGCACTGGTTTTTCGAGGTGGATGAGTTGAAATTCGGATTCAGTGCCTCAAAAACCATAAGGAACAGTCAAGAAAAAAAAAGATTAAAGTTTTTTCCTAAAACACTTTTTTAGCACCAAATAACTAACTCCATAGGGCAAGAAACAGCTTTTGACAACAATGGTTTTTTCTTGATATCTTGAAAATTTGTTTTGCTAGAAGGCAGTGCAATACCTTAAAATTTTTGACTCCATGAGCTGTATCTTAAAGTCTAACAATAGAACTAAAATTTTCAAATACAACCCTTTTTTTCTTGAAAACCCCTAATTTTGGCGGGAAAATACCCCCGAAAAGGGGGTTAACCTTTTTGGATTTTCCTGGCTAACGAACTTGTCCAAGCTATTCACAAGAGGAAAGTGTATACCAAATTTGGTGAAAATCGGACATCTCCTTCAAAAGTTATCGTGCTATCAGACACATAGATAGATATATATATATATATAGATATATATATATCTACATATATAACATTTTGTGCCACTATGATTTTTGTACTCTGGGGCCTCCAAAACAAATTTCCATCATGGTCCCGGGTGAAAGTCGCACATCACGACCTGCTGTAATAGCTGAATTTGAAGAAATTCGCTAAAACGTAATAAACGGGTGGAAAATTCTAGTGCGCTGTTGAAAAATGGAGTTGAAGCTCGTTTATTTTAAACCGGGGAACGAGCAGTGAGAGGGTTTGTTATCAGCAGAGAATGATAAGCCAGCAGGAGATGGATGTTTGTTACAGGCAACCTACTGAGAACAGGACTCTGGCAAAACCCTCCTGAAAAGGTAAACCATTATTCATTTATTCTGCCCGGGGAGGAATACTACTGTACACAAAACGAAACTAGAAAAACCTCAAACCAACGAGGTAGAATAGTTGAGCTCACCAATACAAACGTATTGCCTTCATATAAATCATTGTCACAGAATGATATAAATAATATCTCAGTCGACCTTATTTGTTGACAGGTGCTTTTTAAACTTTTGCATAACTTTTTTCATCTGCAATGTAGCATAAATGTCTTTCATTAGTTGTGCCTTGTTTAGTGCAGTGAGATTTATGAGATGTGTCAACGGCATGTACTATTAAGTTTAGTAGAATGATTTACTTCTTATTATAAAATCAGCATGTATCCTGAGGTGAACGACTGACAAATTAAAAATTTTCTTCCATCAGTTATTATCAGGTAGAATGATTTACTTGGGAAATCAGCATGCATTATGAGGTAAAACTAATAACAAATTCTAAAATTTAATTCAAGTTGGTAGTAGGAGATATAGATAAGTACTTAGAAAAGGTATTATATTCATTTATTTATTGAAAATACAGGTGTCTGAGGGCTCTAGTCCCATTTTTGTCCTCATGACACAATCATATTTATTACAATAACTAAGTTAAATTTAAATACGTTTTTACAAACGATCTAAGAGTTGCAACTAACTTATCAAAACACAATGAGAAGTTAATACAATGTTCCTAAAATAGAAGTTACTAAAATACATGTTCCAATTAAATTAATGTGAAAAAAATAAATACCAATAAAAAATCACTACGTAAAATTACTATAACAGTATACACTAAAGAAGTATAGATAATGAATTATAGTATTATAGACTAGGTAGTACAGTAAAGGCAGTATAGTATAGGCAATATAGTATAATTAGTATAGTATAGGTAGTAGGAGAGTATAGATTTGTGAATTATGAAGTCGATTATGTAACAATTGGATTTGTTGGTGAAATAGTCAAAATGTTCTTTTGTTAGTAATTATAGAACTAGATTTGTGAACTAATAATCAAGTTGAATATTATGAAATTAGTGACAAAGAATTAGGACGTAGAAGTGTCACTAGTTTTCATGGAATAAAGCATACTGGGGTGAGTTGCCACTTTTTCATAAAACCATGGGTCTATGGTACTACCATAGGTCTACCTATTGCATTGAATGTTGTGGTCTGTAAATTTATTTACTTGTAAATTTATTTTTCTTCTTTTAAACTCTATTCCGCATTGTAGTTATGTGTGGATACATTCTACTCTTTTATATGAATCATTGAATCTTCTAATAAAACGTTTCTTATCTCATTGAATGATATGATGATACATTTATTTATGCACTTGGAGATTCTATTATGTATTCTGTTTTTGTATTCATTAATTTTTTCAATTTAAAATGAAATTTGAGTAAGAATTTAACATGAAAAAAGAGCCTTAATTTTTTATGTGAGATTTAATAATTGTGCTCAAGACTAATGTAATTTTTTGCACAATATTGCTCAATCAATTCACGTCATATATGTTCACATAGCTTCTGCTCCATCTGGTCAAACCTTATCTTATAGTTGAATAATCTAAAACAACTATATTCATACCACCCTGGTGATTGTCATGCGGTGAGTGTGGTGTTCAAGTGATCGTGATGTTCTTCAGTCACGACCGCTCAAGACTGCGCTTGGATGGGTGACCGTGCTTCAATGACTTGATGTTACAAGCTTTATTATCACTTACCCGGTGGTTCGGAACCCACCTAAAATAGTGGGTCCACCATGTTCCCCGTAACATGGCTCAAACGGCGAGGTGGAACTACCCGTAAGGGTCTCCCCACCATTAAAAGCCATACGCTTATTATTATTTAACTATATTCAATTATTGATTCATTTCTGCTCAACTTTCAAATGTAAACACACAAAGAGAACTAAAAATTAGCACTTGTGCAGTTACACAAGTTTCAATTACAAATTTCATCATAGTTACTTTAATCATTAAAAAGTTACTGCAAAAGTTTGTCAAGTACTAAGATGCCTGTTCTGCTAGCAGCTATAGTTGAAGTTGAAGGTGTACGGTATATAGAAATAGGATACTCTTGAGTGCCAAAGAGGAGAGGCAGAGGCAGAGGCAAGCCCTTCAGTGTTGTTGGCCTTTTCAATTTTAAATAGTTTCTCGGACGATCTTCTCTCTGAAAGTCTGAAATATTAATATCTTCAATGTGAAGCTAGCTTAAAAAGGGGGTCGGTATTAATATTCAAAGGGTTCAGCACAGCTCTTCTTTTACAAGCAAATTCTATACAACGTAGCATACTGTACTTATCCAGTAGTTGAAGCAAGTCTTTTGTTTACATTTAGAAGCGCGCGAATTCCTCCCTTGTTTAAACTATCTAGCATCGATCGATTTGAGCTGCTTCGCATATAATAAAGTACGTATAGTTTTGTTTGAAAGGCAGAAAGTTACGATGTGCTTCCATAACTTTGAAAGTTCATAACTCAAGTCTGCTTAACTATGATGATGGAAAGCTGGAAAATAACAACTTTGGCGCAATTACTTGTACTTGTTGTTCTTGCACAAAATATATGGGGAAATATTTTGATGTATTCCTTTTCTTCTAATTGGGGAGGGTTGTTGCTAGAGTTTGTTGCCATGGTTTCTTGCCAGATACATTAGTTCAAATTGTTGGTTATTGAATCAAGCTTTATAAATCTCACAATTTCGTAGAAAAAAGTACATGCTCTTGTTTTTTCCTCTAGCTTGTAGCTTGTCGCCCCGAGGCAAACTTGTAGCAACTCATCATTCATTCCTTTATTATTTGCCTTTTAGGAAGTTTTGCATCCTTGTTTTCGTGGTTCTCTGCTGGCTGTGTACTCTTGTCAACATGCGCATCATAATGAGCACAGGTAGCCTAATAGAAGAGAACGGTAGGGTCCTCGCGCATGTTCCCCTTCCGCTCCGCCAACAGTAGTGCTCTGTAAAAAGAAGGTATGCTCAGCCGCCATTTTGGTTCGTAGAACTCGATCGAAAAGCTTGAGTTAGATAGATGGTGTTTGAATTTTAAGATCAATTCAAAGTGCAAAATGCTTTACTGTTCAGCACTTAGCTTTCATTCTCATGTCCTTCACTTTGAGTGCAGAGTTACATATGAATACGAATTTGGCTCCTAATGCCACGAACCAAAATGGAGGGTGAGCATACCCCGTCTTTATAGTGCCTTACCTACAGCGTGACGTCACCGGTGCTCGGTGAATAGAGCACCAGACGCATCTAGACATAAAGCCCAGTCAATACAGTTTTAGTTTTCGTTTAATATTTCGTTCGAAAGTCAAGTAACTTTAAAATGGTCCATTTAAAGGTTTTAGCACGAAGATTTCCGAACATGAAAATACAATTACCTACTTGTTTATAATATTATTTAAGGAAATAATCGGGTTCAACAAAAGTAGTTCACGATGTATGACTTAGTACTGTACTCGATAGTGCTTCTTTAACTTTAGTTTTGTAAATAAAGTTTAAGTACCATTTTTAAATCTTTTAAATTCTAGTCATTATTTAGAGTTAAAACCTGTAACAATTTTATTTTGTTTTTTGTTTTGAATGCGATGGTGTGGCCAGCTTTTTTGAAGATTTTTGCTAGTCTGATTGTGGATTAATGTATGTAACTGTCATGTATTTTGTGCCGGTGGTTTTGGTGTTTTTTTTTTGGGTTGTTAAAATCTTCAAGGCCTTTGAAGATGAGTTTCCATAACTCGAAAACGTTCGGTCAAGAGTAGGAATATTATTTATTCACAATTAAAATTGACTGCAAGTCGTTAAATTTACAATCATAAGTTAATATTAACAACACAGATTGCGCGTTATGGAACAACAAACCCAAGAAAAAGTTAATATTAGCAACGTAGATCGCTATGAAACAAGAAATCATGACATCATGTTATCCTTTGTTGATATTTTCTCCATGATAATCTCTGCAGAAATCTCATGGAAGCTAATAAGGGTTTTCATCACGTTATATCCTTTGTTGAGATTTTCTCCATGATAATCTCTGTTGAAACACTGTTAAAGTGGCTCTATTTATTAGTTCAGGCGACAGCGATAAGCAGCAGTGAGCACCAGTTACGTCATCGGCTCGCTAGTCTACTGCGCATCCACCTCGTGGACCCTACCGTTCTCTTCTATTACCCGTGATAATAAGTAGTCTTTTCATTAATTAAAAAAAAAAAACATAAGGCTGTTATTCTCATAAATTAGATTGTAAAATGAATAGGAAAACAATCTAATGAAGAGATTTAAAGGTTTTCTGTTGATTTTATAAGACAAAGTGGATATAAATTTAATAATAATTATTGATTTTTAAAATTAATTATTATTTTTATAAGGTGAATAGAAATATCTCGGGTTTTCTAACCTTCTATCTCAGTCTTTGTGCGAGGTGAACAAAGATGAAAAGAGGATAAGAAAAAAGAAAAATCAGGATTAGGAAGTGGAAGAATGAAAAGAAAGGGAAGGGAAAGTGAACCGAGAGGAGGAGGAGGAGGAGAGAGAATAAGTAGGAAATAACACAGTTGAAGAGAAGAAGGAGGAGGAGGAGGAGAAAATAAGGAGAGAGATTAAGGAGGAGAAAACAGTCAAACAGGAGGAAGAGGAGAAAAGAGAGAATGAGTAGAAGATAAGACAGTTGGAGAGGACGAGGACGAGGAGGAGGAGGAGGAGGAGGAGGAGGAGGAGGAGAAGGAGGAAGAGGAGAGAGAAAATAAGTAGGAAATAAAACAGTTAGAAGGAGGAATAGGTGAGAGAGAATAAGGAGCAGGAAACAGTTGAGAATGAGGAAGAGAAAGAGAATGAGCTAGAGGAGGAGGAGAAGGAGGATTAAAAGGAGAGGCAAAGAAGGAAGAGCAGGAAGAGGTAGTGGGAGGGAAGGTAGAGGAAGTGGGAGGGAAGGAAGAGGAGGAAGAGTGACAAGATAAGAAAGAGGAGGAAGAGGGAGAAGAAATGGGAGAGGAGTAAGAGGAAGAAGAGCAGGAAGATGATGAGAATGAGGAGGAGGATGAGAATGATGATGAGTAGGAGGAGCATGAGAAGAAGCAGGAAGAGGTGGAAAATGAAGATTGTTGGGAGTATGAAACATATTTTCCCTTAATTTTAATCTGTGATTGGTTGTAGCTAATACTGTAGATAATTATGTGATAGATGGGTAACGGATTTTTTAAAAGAAAATCTTTTCTCTCTTTTACGGAAATATTAAAAATTATCTTCCATGATAGGTCAAACAGAGAATCAGTCAACTCCCGAGAAAATCTACATGACATAATGTTTGCCCCCAAACTGAATCAATTTTTTACATGAACATCTATCGAATTTATCGCACAATATATCTAGTAATCTAATATATATATAATCGATATGTAATCGATATATATCTAATAATCTTGCAGTCATTTCGTTCAAACAAATAATATATTATTGGTCAAAACAAAATATCACCTAGGTTAAGCAAAAACAAACGAGAATACCATCTAAACAACACAATATTCATCTAGCAGACATTCCGTGTAAACAAATCCTCTGTATCGTTCGAGTACAAAATATCGCTTGAACAATAGAAAATACCGTCTAAACAAAACCAAATTTTATTGGTCGACTACAAAAGTATCGGTTAAGCTAAAAACAATCACGATCGGTAAACAGTTTGAGAGAGGAAAGGAATATTCAATAATAATTCAATGAGAACAAGGGCGGATGTATTTTTCAGTGGCTCGGGGGACACAAAGACAAACTTGTTTTTCTATTTGTGCGGTGGCGTGTAATCATAATGGAATCAAGAGGAATGGTAAATTCAATAAGCTTGCCAGAGTCAGGTTGTTACTTTTCGCTGGATGGTGGATGGGGACCCGGAGCTCGTGGCTGAGTACTGAGAGGGTACAAGGAGTGCTGAGCTGTAACAGATCAGCGTTTCGCTTGCAGAAATGAGAAAATGAAACCTTTAATCTAATATCGGCGGCAAAGGCCACCTCTACTCCGTTCCCCATTTAGGAGACGAACTTGTTTACCGATATCGAAAATCGTTCAGAGCACTGAGTAAAGTTCATTGAACGCAGGTAACTGGCTACATTTTCCTATGACAGTAAATCTTGTCTCTTATTTACATTTAATATAATGTTATGTACTCAAAGCAGTGCTACGCTATCTTGGGTGCAGCGCTGAAATAATATCATCTAGTTTGCTATAAAACGAGATACGATATTCAATGGATGATGGAGCACACTGAGAATTGAATAAACATCTGGTGATCCCAATCCGAGGGACAAAGATACGATTCTGGAATTATACCGCCGGAAAATAGGAAAATCATTTTTAGGATACTAAAAATTTTTAAGCTTTTTTCAATGTTTGTTTTCAATGATGGAGAATTGCTGTAGATAAATCTGTTTATTCAATTTTTTTACAAAAAAATGTGGTTGATACGTTGAATGTTTCTCTAGTTACCGGGATAATGGCATTAAACGTTTTTGTATTGAGAAATATGAAATTGAATGAAATGTTATTTCTTATGAAATAGAATGAAATTTTGTTATTTTTCATGAAATTACGAAATTGAATGAATTTTTGTTATTTTTTTTTCTTGAGGATGAAGCCCACATAGGTCTGTGACCTGTGCGTGGGTAATGAGTTAGATGATGGTGATTTATGAGTTGGACCTACAGTTTTAGGTGGGTTCCGAACCACCGGGAAGTGATTTTCAACAGAGAACAGTGTCCTTTTTTGCTGGCCAATCTAATCGGTCATGTGTATTTCTATTTCTCATGTGTATAATAGGATTATGTCAGTCATAATATTATAATAGGATTATATCAGTCATAATATTATAATAGGATTATGTCAGTCATAATATTATTATTCTATTGAGCATTGGTGACCGATGGCACAATCGGGTGACTGATTGGATTGGCCAGAAAAAAATACTCTGTTTTCTGTTGTAAAATTACTTCCCGGTGGTTCGGAACCCACCTAAAACTGTAGGTCCAACTCATCAATCACCATCATCCAACTGAACGCAGGTAACTGACTACATTTTCCTCTGCCAGAAAATCTTGTCTCTTATGATGTTGTAGATCCATCTTGTTTCCACTAATATGTAATATAAACTTAAAAAAACACTTTTAAATGGAAATTAACTCACGTTATGGCGTGACGGCCGTTTCGCTCTGTTGTCTAGACGATGTTGTCTAGACAACAGAGCGAAACGGCCGTCACGCCATAACGTGAGTTAATTTCCATTTAAAAGTGTTTTTTTAAGTTTATATCTTGTCTGTCTCTTATTTAAATTTAGTATAATGTTATGTACTCTAAGCACCCATGCACAGGTCTCAGAATTATGTGGGCTTCCACCAATTTTCAATAAAGTGAATTTTCCTTTCATATTCCCCGAAAAATTAACGTACCAAATTTGGGTAAGATTTAGACTACGCACTCACTTCACTACCGAAATATTTTCACCAATAGAAATACTAAAGTTTCTTAATAGAGCTCTTAATTTATTTATTCAACAAAGTCAATTTCTTATGGGGTTTTAGGGTTGAAAATCATTTTCATATGTAGATGCCTCACCTACTTTTAGGGTGCACTCTGTGTGTCTTAACGCTAAATGAACCGAAAAGTTGATAGATACAATAATATGTATACATGTATGATATAGTATATGTTTATGTCTACATGTATAATATGTATAGATACAATACAATATTGTAAATATATTTACAATAATAATATTTGTAAATATTATTGTTTATTGACCAATAATATGTATACATATATGATATAGTATATGTTTATGTCTACATTGTATAATATGTATAGATACAATACAATATTGTAAATATATTTACAATAATAATATTTGTAAATATTATTGTTTATTGACCATAATTGTCGCCAGGCTGAAGCCTATTTATCTGGAAGAATGATTCAATGAAATTTATAAATTTCAATTTTTGTAAAATTACAGTAGAACAAAATCTTTTACAAACACAGCGATCTGACAAGATAATGGCTTCCCAAGCTCGCAAAACACTATTAAATCAATTTAGAATGTGAACTGTTGACATTTGTTAAATAAATAAAAAAAATATTGGGGTTTGGTTTCATTCGATCTCAATTTGTGAATCGGAAATAAAAAATTGGAAAAATGTATACCAAAAATAGAAGTTTGGACCAAAACAGTTTACAAACTACAAGATTAAACTATTCAATTCGAAACTATTTCAATGTGCTTTGCAGCTTTGCTTCAGTGTGAAGTGTTAGCCGTGAGCCGTAGCAGGTATCTGTTCAATCAGATAGAGATAAGCTGCGTTCTCGTAGGACCTGTTTGTAACGGTGACCGATTAGATTGGCCAGCAAAAAAGACACTGTTCTCTGCTGTAAAATCACTTCCCGGTGGTTCGGAACCCACCTAAAACTGTAGGTCCATCTCATCAATCACCATCATCCAACTCATTACCCACGCACAGATCTCAGACCTATGTGGGTCTTCACCCTCAAAAAAAAAAGTGGTAATAACTCTTACTAGTATTGTATTGTGAATATTGCTTGATAAACAGTGAAAGAATGAAAGAAACTATGAAGACAAATTGTTGTAGTAGCATGAAAACATTACTAATTTCAGTGGCGTTGCCTCTCAGGAATGGTTCAAATTAATTTAGTGCTTTTCTTGGGGTTGAACGCGTCATGTTCGGCCCCAACAGTGACTGCTGAATTAGTTTTTGATTAATTTCTGTTTTCTTTCCAGACAGTGATTAGTGTTATTTTAGTATCTCAGTGGCTTGATATAGATCGTTGTTTTTTCATCGGTGGGAGTTGAAAAAAGATGGAAGGCAGAGAAAAATGTGAGCGGCGAGGAAGAAAATAAGAAGAAGATAAAAGTGAGAAGATAGAATGAGAAAGTAAAGTAAAAACAGTCTGATAAAGAGGTGTGGAGTGCTGGGAGTTGTAAGTCTGGGCTACTGGTTTGTAAAGGAGGAGCGAAAACGATGTGTCTAGCGTCACTATTTCCAGTCTTGTTGGTGTTTGCCCTAAGGAGGGATGATGATGCTTCTCCAGACAGGAGACCCATACTCGTACGTCAAGCTTTTGAGCATCAACTTGACATTGATTCCAGTAAAAACATCTGTAACACCCGCCTTGCTTCAAGGGAAGCTAGGCCAATGCGAAGCTTAACCTCAAAATAGGGCATGAAGACGTTTTTAATTAAGATAATGTTGAAATGTGATTGCTTTTTGAACTTGTCCAATGCTGTAATTGAAAAAAAAAATATTGCACAATTTTTCAGAAATACAACTACGTTTACACAGTTATTATACTGTATATATTTTTATATGATGTAATTTCCAAGTTGGGCCTACTGATTAGTAAATATTTTAATTTTTTGACTCAAGCTATACCTATTAATTACAATACTTTTTCAAATTTATTTGATGCAGGTTGTACTTATTGATTATAATAATTTTTCGAATAATTCAGTTGATTAAATAATGTGTACAACCATATTATTTTGTGCTCATTAATATGACTGTTAGTCTAGTTCTAGTAAATATTCATCGGTAGTGAATATTAAAAAAAAAAAAAAATACGAGTTGTTGATTTAAATTGTGCCAATGATTAGTATAATTCCTTCCAATTTGATTGATTTAGGTTGTGCCTATTGATTAGTGAGCTTTTAATAATCCACGAATTAATGTTTAATTACAACTGAAAGATT
>OX418220.1:14799748-14889748 GCA_948455865.1 Conomelus anceps
TTACTTTATTAGCATCTGTTATTCTTGTCCATTCTTTTCATCCGGCTTTTATGACCTCATTAAGTGGTGCTCATGCATTTTATTGGGGAAATACAATGGACCTCTCGACTCGTCTTGCAGCGTTGTATTTCTTTCTTTTTTGTTTCACCTACTTTCTTTGTCAAGGACATATTCTTTATATCGATACTATCAGAAACGTGCACCCTTTATTGCACTGGAAAAAAGCTGCAGCATCGAAAATCTATTGTTCGATGCTAAGCTCTACGCTGGTCGCTGGGTATAAATAAACTATTTAATACACTCTAGTAAGTAGATTTAGTTCTCCCTATATAGAGCAAGAGCCAAATGCTTTAGTAGGAGTTGAGTATTGGCGCCCAAAGGGGTTAAAACGAGTGAAATATTTTCCAATTTCAATTGTGCAATATGAAATCTGTGTGGAAAGGTCTGGCAAAATTAATGTAAATGTGAGAAAACCCCTAAATGCCCTGAAAGGTCTGAAATCTATACCAAAGATGATATAGTAGCTCTTTTTACAGTAGCTACAAATACTTGTAAAACCAGGGATGTCAATCCTTCCCCCTTGTAAAACCAGGGATGTCCAGCCCCCCCCCCCAAGCTCTATGGTGCCATTTCCTCAATTTCGACTAATTTTTCTCCCCCCGCCACCTTTCGTTAATATATAAACAATAAGCCTTTGCAGCTCTTATTTTATGACATTAAAGGGAAAATATCTAGTGTATAGTCAGTATGGGGGGGGGGGGGGGGTATTAAAACTAGTTTGTGGATCATTTTACCTCTAGAAAACTCATTCTTATCTAGGTTATGGCTATGCAGGCTTTTACGTCTAGGCATATTTCTAGTGGGTAAAATCTCTTTACAAACTATGCAGACTGAGTTCGTTCAGAGTAAGGTTTTTATTCCACCATTCTATAGGTGTACAGGGTACAGTTATTTGGATGTGAACCTATAATTTATTAAGTACATGGAACGGTCATCCAGTATTTGAATATGAACCCATAAGAATTAACTGTTCCCTAGCAGGGTATGAAGCTGCTCTTCTCTAGCTTTTTCATAGAACCTAATCAGGCTCTCTAAGAATGTAAATGTGGATGAGGGAGACCACCCGGGTCTTTTGTGATATCAGTGACAATTATTGACATTAAAGTGGCAAGTTGATACCAGACATAGGCAATAATGATAATCGGAAACGTGCACAACATATGCATGCAAATGATAATGCAATGAGTGGTGCATGTGCTGCACTGCACTATAGCTTTATTATTATGTGCTTTTGATGTCAATGGTTAATTTTCTCGAGCACATAGCATGCATCCCGTGAACAATGGAACTGGAACGGAAACTAAAAATTGCTCTCGCCAGTGAAGGAAGCAAGTCTTTCCTACCGTTTTTCTAACGTACCCACCCTTCAGACATCATCTAGAGCTAGATTCTAGACACCCATGGTCGCATAGTTTTCAAACTGTTCGACTGTCGATCATTAAAGCCGATAAATTTAAATTGAATAGATAAATGATTGAGAACGTGGCATGCCTTTCTTAGGATAAAGCTCACAAACATAGGTCTGAGAGTAATGAATTGGATGATGGTAGTTGTTGATTTGGTCCTACTGTTTTAGGTGGTTTTACAACCACCAGGAAGTGATTTTACAGCAGAGTACAGAGTCTTTTTTGCTGGCCAATCCAATCGGTCACCCTCACAACGAGTGCCAAAGCGTTCGTAGCTTATCTCTATCTGATTGAACAGATACCTGTTACGGCTTACGGCTGTCACTTTTCTTGATATATATCTATAATATTCATCTATCTTAATGTACACATAATGTGAAAAATGTATTTTTCATGTAAATTTCTCGTCAAAAAAGGTTTTGAGGGAAACCAAAATATGAAATTAAATCACCTATGTGATTCCAGTTAACTGATTTTCTGTTGTTTACATTTTGTTTATATCAACGGGAATTTTCACTATGAATAAACAATAAACGTGAAAATGAGAAGTGGAAAAGGTAGAAATTGTAAGGGTATCTTTCGATTTCCTTTGAGAATAGTGATTCTACAATTATGACAGTACTTTTTGAGCAAAGGAAACGAAATACTCGAGTTGTACTGAGACTTTTCGATTTATAACGGGCGTTTTTGCCAATTCATATCAGACGAATTCATGAAATTCACGAGAAATGAAAAAATAACGGTTTTAAATTTCTTCGGCAGTGAAAGGATATTAAGACCGACGAATTTTTTCGAGAACAACGTTACTTTTTCAGCAGAATCAACGAAAAACGTAAGTTGCAACGGTAATTTTCGATTTATAACAGTATTTTCTGATTTATAGCATATGTATTCATGAAACGTAACAATATTGTTCGAGCTCTTTCTAGAATAACAGTAATTTCTGATTAGAAACAACAAACGTTTCCAAAAATGACTATACTTCTTGAATCAACGAAAATGCGAACTTTAGTACGATTACAATGGTAGTTTTCAATTCATAGCAGACGTTTCCACGAAAGCTAACTGTAATATCCAGAATCCAGCTCTTTCAAGAATAACGGTAGTTTTTGACCGAGAACAAAGAGTTTGTCCGAGAATAACAGCACATTTTGATAAAAATATAAGATGTAACGGTATACGGTACTTTTCGTTTGATAACGGTAGTTTTCCACCCAAAGCGGAATGATGTTTGCTTTAATATTTGCTGATAGAAATAAAATTATATCATATTAGTGGACATACATATTAGTGGAAACAAGATGGATCTTCAACATCATTAAATTATATCATATAATTTTGTTATGTAACGGTAGTATTGGAGATTTTTCAAGAATAATGGTAGTTTCTCATTGAAAATGACGAGTCTCTTCAAAATCAGTATGCCAAGTTCACCGAAAGAATAAAAATGTTTAAAAGAAAATGCTGCACATGATTTATTATTATTCACGGTTCACTCTGTATAAACGTTGCTGATTGCTGGAATTGATGAAAACCGCGTTTGAGAAAGAGAATTTTCCAATTTTCGCGACATTTATTGCTTCAAATTATGATAAAAGAAATAGAATAGAAAAATAGAAGAATAATAATGAGAAATATATGTTGATGAAGCAAAAGTAATTTTGAAGTTAAGCCTCATAAACAACAATAAATATTGACTTATAGTGAGAAAGATAATAATGATAATCTTCTCACATCCTGAAGACCGTTTTCGAGCTCAACTTACTCTTGAAAGAACTTTATACTATGATCAACTTTCCCAGACACTATTTCCAAGTAGTTGGAGTAAATCTTGAGCAATTGGGTCAAACTGAAAAGCAAGTCATATCAGTCAAGTTTGTCTTGTGTATGCGCCAGGACAAGTTATTTTGCCAACGCCTTTGCAGCGTGCGAGCGGAGATACATCTTTGTTAAAAACGAATAAGCAATGAAAATCTTCGAGAAGAATTGAGATAGATAGTAGTTTCAAGGAAGCACGTGAATGCAGGCGGCGAGATTTATTTAGACAACCATTCTTTTCGGAAGAATAGTCTTCGGCGCTATTTATCACTTTTACGACGGCGAAATTAGTGCGCGCGCAATGAGATTTATTACACATGGCGAAACATTTTGAATCTGCACAATTCACTGTGTGCGAAATGTGTAGTGCATTAGTATGCAGTGTGGACTTTGGCTGATTGTGACGTCATATTGCCAAGATTGTATGCAGCCTGTGTGCAAGATCATTGTGCCACACCAAGGACGTGCCAGATGTCAATAACACTTGTTTATGCTGCCAGTAGTTCCATATTGTTGTCTGCGGGGATTTGTGTCATATAAGTGACAAAATAAGAACATTTTAGTGATAATCCAGGAATATAAGATTCAAATATAACACTTGTATGCAGGAAACCCCATAAAGGTTTCTTTAAAAGTTATCAGATCATTGGGATTAGCCTATAATCATATTTGTATAATTATAATAGAATGGTTTTGATCTATTTTCAAGTTTAAGTTGCATCACAGCATAACTACAGGGCCATTCTAGGGGCTAGGATGACCAATAATGTTGCCGGGAGGGTTAGATTCTAGGTACAATAATTACAATAGTAATTTGGAACTTGGTGTAGTAGACCTTAGCAATAAATTGAATATACATGGCTATTTATTTCAAAACGGAGGTTCGGGCACACCCCGAGAATTTTTTTTTTAAAAATTACCTCTCTAAAAAGACATGTCAGGTGATGCCAGGCATTAATCCTTCTAATAAAAACTTGGGCAAAATTTACTTTGACACATAACGTGGGTTGAAGTGTCAAGTTAGAAGAATTATGATGTTGAAGATCCATCTTGTTTCCACTAATATAATAAAAACTTAAAAACACTTTTAAGTGGAAATTATGACTTACGTTATGGCGTGACGGCCGTTTCACTCTGTTGTCAAGAGCATCGTCAGACGACCCACAGTACACTGATTTAAGGTATGAGTTTGAGGGTTCCCTCGAACTCATATGAGAGGTCCCTCAAACTCATACCTTAAATCTGTTTACTGTGGGTCGTCTGACGATGCTCTTGACAACAGAGTGAAACGGCCGTCACGCCATAACTTGAGTCATAATTTCCACTTAAAAGTGTTTTCAAGTTTTTATTATATTAGTGGAAACAAGATGGATCTTCAACATCATAATTCTTCTAACTTGACACTTCAACCCACGTTATGTGTCAAAGTAGATTTTGTCTAGTTGTTGAGTTATTGTCAATGGGAGATCCGGACCTTACTTGAAACTTACACTTTTTTATATTTTATTCCCACTGCTTCTAATTGAGGTACCGTACAGTACCGTAGGCTACTTGAAAATTTCGTTCAAAAAGTTGAGGGATACTCCTTGAAAACGTTTTAAAAATAAAATTCCTACAAAACCACATTTTTAGCGATTTCAGACATCTTCTTTGACTCTTGCCAAAAATTGTCTCACATTGCCTGCTAAGATTCCAAATTTTTTTTGTCTTGGTGGCGGGGGGGAGGGGGATATCCCCCTGATTATCCCACTGGTACAAGCCCTTAATGAAAATTGCAATTGAAAAACTTCTGTAATCGGCCAAAATCTCCCAACAATTTTTAGAGTATCCAGGGTCTAGGCTCTAGGGTGAGTGAATGTAAAGTTATGATAATAAAAAATCAAGCTTGCTTTTTCTGCCATAGTAGTCATCAGCAACCTCAGCCATGTATTGATAAGCTGCAGAATCCAGAATAACCATTCAGAACTGGCATCATTTTCAGACAAGTACTGAAGTTCTCAACATTTGCAATAGAAAATTAATTTTAACTTTTCATGTGAAATTTAACGACATGCAGTCAAATATTTGTTAAGAATAAGTATAATAACTCACTTAAACTGGCCGAGTACTTTCGAATCTATGAGATCCATCATCAGAGGCTCCTAGATCATCATGTCAGTTTTTTGGTTAGAAGTGTTGTGGTTTTTGTAAAATATGATCAAAAAGTTTGTGAGGTTTAAAATTTAGTTGTTCATTGAGAATGTTTTGTTTATTGTGTGTGGTGTGTTTGTATATTTCAAATTGTTCCAAGGTGTTGAGTTCGTGTCCTTTAGATTTTATGTGTAGAACTCAACACCTTGGAACAATTTGAAATATACAAACACACCACACACAATAAACAAAACATTCTCAATGAACAACTAAATTTTAAATCTCACAAACTTTTTGATCATATTTTACAAAAACCACAACACTTCTAACCAAAAAACTGACATGATGATCTAGGAGCCTCTGATGATGGATCTCATAGATTCGAAAGTACTCGGCCAGTTTAAGTGAGTTATTATACTTATTCTTAACAAATATTTGACTGCATGTCGTTAAATTTCACATGAAAAGTTAATATTAACACGCAGTTCGTCATGGAACAAGAAATCCAGGAAAATTAATTGTTGGTTAGGCATTGCTGTCTCATTTTCCTCCCTTGTCAATAACTTTGAAAACTCTCCTTCATTGTCTTCTACGTTTACTTTATCCTTATTTTTCACCCTTTTTCGTCTTTTTTCATTGTCATCTCTCTTCTTCTACCAATTTCTATCCTTTTATTTCTTGTCATCTCTTTTCCACTTCTTCACTGTTTTCTATCATTTCCATTCCTTTCTCTTCTCTTCTTCTTCTCTTTCTCCTTCTTCTCCCTCTTTTCCTTCCTCTTCTTTTCCGTTGGGGGGGGGGGGGTAGGAGGGAGGAGTTTCTCCTTACCGCCCCCGTGGATCCACCACTGAATACGCTAACGAAGAGTGAGGTAGTTCGTGATTGTTTCTTCAATGAGCCAACATAGTTATATTAGAATAGAATATAGAATAGAATATTTTTATTAGCCCAAAAGAATATCACACATTGATACATAGGCAAGTCAATATAAAACTAGATACAAATAAGTCATTTAAATAAAAATAATACATTATAGTCACTTAATCAATTGGTCAATTATTAAATTTTAAAATCCTCCACAGTCAATTTTCTGTTGTAGAACTCTTTAACTGAGTAAAAGGGGTTACTCAAGAGGAATGTTTGTATTATAAGTTTGAACTTCCTATGATCAAGTTGCCTTACCTCAATAGGAAGCCTGTTCATGAACTTAATTGTTGCATTTGAGGGACTTCCGTTTTATGAAGTCTACTTCGGGTAACATTTAGAGATTGACTAAATCTTGTATCATATGAATGTGTAGCACTTCTCATCAGCATTCTATCTGGGTTGGTTTTTAAAAACAACAAACACTGCATTATGTATAATGAAAAGAGTGTTAAAATACCAAGTTCTCTAAAAATGTTTCTACAATGCTCACGATTGTCAGCTCTGGCAATAACTCTGACAGCCCTTTTTTTCAGCATTATGAAAATGTCTTGTGCTTGTGAGGCGCAACCCCAGACTATCAGACCATATGAAATATGGGATTGGAAAAGGCCAAAATAGGCTTGTCGGAGACCATCATGTCCAAGCTCACCACACAATCGTTTAAGGACAAACACACTGCTGCTCAACTTATTTTTTAGACTAGTTATGTGTTGTGTCCAACTTAGAGTTGAGTCTACAGTGATTCCTAGGAATTTTTGAGCATTACCAGTATTATTTGTAGAAGATCTATTTTTAAGCCCAAAAGTGACAGTCATTGTTTTGTCTTCATTAAGAAACAATTCATTAGCATTTAGCACTCTGGACAATGCTCAGATTATTCTTAGACAGTGCCATAGCCTGTGTGTCATCTGTGTCCTTATTAAGAACTGTGGTGTCATCTGCATACAAGACAATTTCTGAAGGGACATTTATGCTAAGTTCATCAATCATGATTAAGAAGAGCAGTGATAGATCTAAATAATATATAATAGGGTATTAGATATAAATATCTATATAGCCTAATCTGTAGAATGAAGTGAACGTTAAATAAATAAATAAAGAAGTCTTCTCAAAAAAACCACGATAAAAAAGACCGAAGAAAATTCCATTAAGGTGAAAGTTTATGGCTAGCAGATACCAGCCTTAAGTTTATGGTACATATCGTGTAGAAAGTTCGGTATTGCTAAACTGTAATGGGTTGAGCATATAGATAATGGGTTGGAGTACTTTTATTATAATAGTGGTAGAAGCAGAGTTTCCCAGTAAATGCAGTCCATCTCTCGCCAACGCTAAAAGCCTGAAATCTAGTAGTAGTCTATACATAGTTCTATATATAGATATATAATAAAGTGTACATAGTTCATGCAGTTGTGGGTTGAGGTTCTTGCAGGGAAGCTGCCGCTTTCTGCACCACTCTATTCAATCGGTTTATAGAGTTCAGAGGATTATCAAAGAGTAGTCAGAAGTGCATTTTGGGTGATTATCACTTGAATACAATCCGATTTCAGAATTAAAATTTAACGAAGCTGAAAATGTATAAATATTACAATATTCAAATCTTGATTAGCACTAATGGGTAGTTTGGAAATAATGCAATGAAAATGACTTTTATTGCTCAAGTATACTCTATAATACATATAAAATTAATTGAAAATGCATGTACAGCCACAAAAATGTAGATATCATCTCATTGTTGGATTTAAAAAAAGCAATTGCTTGTAATTCCAGCAAAATTGATTACAATTTTTTTTTCATTGAAATCAAACGTTTAAATATAGTAGAGCTCTTAATATATTATCCCTCGTTTATCTCCTACTGAGCAAAGTTCACACTTTTCAAAATAATTGACTACTAATGAGGAAACCCTTAAAACTCTCCTCGTATTAATAAGAGACATATTATTTGCTGACTCTTATAAGTAACGATATTACAGACTTGATTTCTTGCACGCCGTACTTCAGGAGCGCCATCTCAGTTTAATTATTATTATTATTTTTTTTTGGGGGGGGGGGGGGGGGGGGTTTACAAACGGCAATCATCAGACACTATTTTTAAATATGCATCGGGATTCCTTGAATTTTGGCAAAATTATGCTCCTTACTAATATGTTTTTTAGTTAATAAGTTATTCCAATAAAGAAATTTTGTTCAATATAATAATATTAATATAAATACTGTACTCAATTTTGGCAAATCTTGAGGTTATAAATATAGTACACACCTTACCCCTGTGTAATTTTGATCAGTACGATAATATTTGGTTTCGCAAAAATGTGTAACATTTTGAGAATGTCTTGCTCATTCAGAAGTACTTATTTCTCTATCTTCCTAAACATCTCGGTCTTATTTTTGAAAGTTACTAGGCTACTGTATAATTATTGAAAATCGTCTGTGATGGATAACTCTCATCCTTGGTAACTACTACAATACGAATTACCACTGCATAGAATATCATCATCTATCTTTGCAATGAAAAAACCATACTATAAAAGTTTTGTATGAATAATATTCCATCTGATATCAGACAGGTATGCAACATCAGCATGTCCTTCAAATATTCCCTTTCATAATCCATATTCATAACGGAGTTCACCGGAGGGGTGCTTCGTAGTTGAGAAGCGAAAATCTCATTTGATAATCCTTCTCATGATTCCGTCGACCCTTTTCACGTCGTGGACAATCTTTTCATCTAGGATCAATCATCCTGGTGTTGGACCCTTCATAGTTTCATCAACCCTTCGTCCCTCATCCGTTTCTTTGCCGGACAAAGAAAGAAAGGTCCGGTGATAGTCCGAGAGCGTCGTGTGAAGAGGCTTCAACTAGAAATGAAAGAGTCGAATAAATCTTTCAAACAGCTTCACAGCGTCGAAGAAAGGATAAAGTTCTTTGATCATATACCGACTGCTGTGCACAAGAGTGCAATGCACACGTATGTAAGGACATGTAAGGACATGCAGTGATGCAAACCCTCATCATAGACGACTATCCTTTCATCTTGGTTCAAACGACCAACTGCAGCGTTCGCCTTGGAAAATAATATGCAAAGAAGATTTTCTTTCCAGCATCATGCTTCAATAGTCTTCTCCTAGACTCAAGTATTGTTGGGGTTATAAGGATAGTTTCTATTAAAGCCGAGACATTTTTCAATGACTTCATGTTACAAGCTTTATTATCACTTACCCGGTGGTTCGGAACCCACCTAAAATAGTAGGTCCACCATGTTCCCCATAACATGGCGCAAACGGCGAGGTGGAACCGTAAGGGTCTCCCCACCATTAAAAGCCATACGCTTATTATTATTATTATTTTTGAAAAATATCGAACGCGGTACATTAACTTGAATTTATTTATTGACACACGATTACAAATGATAAAAAAAGGACAGGAAAAGACAATAAAAAATATGAATAGAACTAAAAACTAGATTAACATTCATTAACTCAGGAACGCTAGAGCACAAGGACTTCTTCATATTGATTTCAAAATTGTAAACACATGCTGTAGATTGTGGTATATGACAGATTGGAGTCGCGTAAATACAGTATGAATAACACCATTCCACATTATGAGTTAGATTTTGCGATGGTGACTATCCTCGAGTGCTATATGTCCTGTTGTGTAGGCACAATTATACAAATTATACAATTACACAATTATACAATAATTGTATACGGTTCTGAAAAATTTAGCTTACTTTAATTTTCAAGCTTTTTACAGTTTTATATTCTAGCTTCACGTCTGTGAAGCAGAACTCAGAGAATCCGTTAACCAGAGAAATTCGTTTAACCCGACTATCAATTCTACAATAATTAATCTGGTTGCATCACACTGCAATATAAATACGCAAGGAAATTGATTTTCATGCCGATAATCTAATCTCCATCCAGTTGAATTTCCAAAACAAGAACACAAATTTAATCACTTTGGCCATGGATCATCTCTTCATGCTCATCTCTTCACCGGCTTCATCTTAATTACATCTCTACACTGCCGATCATCTAGATAGGAGTGACAGAGGTTGCGGAAGAGAGAGGTGCTTGCACAAAATATCTAATCACCGAAGTTAGAGACTACTTGAAAAGGTCATGCAAGGGTTCAAGGCTCATTAACTTTAGTCAGATCCAGGCCGGATAACGTCTACGATGATTATCTTTACACGTATGCCTACATTTTTGTCGACTAAATAAAAATAAACAAAATGGTTGCAAAGTTGTTACTGCATGGTCTCTGCGATCCTTGACCTCGCAAAATGTGAGGAAGAAAAAAAAATGCAAAAATGAAAAGTGGGATTGCCCTGCTGCCTTCAACCCCCCCCCCCCCCACCCAAAAGCATTCAAACAGCACAGCTGGACCCTGTATATGTATGAAGCCCAGACAAATAAGTCTCTGTTAGACCAAATGTAGTGAGTACTTTATTATTACGCTGCATACTCATACAATGATAGATTACAGTGGAGCTCAAGGTCAGCCATTGCAGTCAGATCCGCCTCTTCCCCCTTCCACTCGCCCATATATCTTCAAAGCAGCGATAGATCATTACATCATTTGGGATTGACGACCTACCCCTCCCTCCAATCGGTACACTCACTATCAAAGCTTCATCATCAAGCCCGTCTGGACTTAGGCCCTATCCGCCGCCTGATCTGAAGTTCAACTTTTTATTTTTATCAAGTCCCGACTTATTTTTCAAGCCCCTACTTACTGCACACACACTATTCCAAACTTATTTTTCAAGCCCCTACCTACTGTACACACACCACTACAAACTTATTTTTCAAGTCTCTACTTACAGCACACACCATTCAAACCAGCACAGCCACAGACAGAAAAAATGCCTTCAAAATACAAACCAGCACAGACACAGACAGAAAAAATGCCTTCAAAATACAAAACTGCACAATCAATCAACTCTCGCAAATGCAACTTTTAAATGTGCACAACTCGTTTTAGTTGTTATTAGGCAACGCCCTAGTGCAAATCCGGCCCACACCGAGCACCTACGCTGCTGTTTTGAACACTAAAATAATTGCATACATAAGAAGAGACCGGCTTCAAATATTTTATGCTATTCAACAACGAGAAATTACAGTACTGCTGTGATAAGTTACGGTAATTATTCGAAACTGGAAAATGGATGCAGTCGTCGGGTAATGCGGGTAACATAAGATTATGGTGGTGATTATAATGACAAGTTGTAAATCATTTGCTGTTTGACCTATTCTACAATTCCTCTGCTTTTCTCCTTACTGTTTCTTCTTTAGTTTTCTTTTATTTTATTTTGTTCAATTTGATTCCAATTCAATGCAATATGAAACTCCTGAAACCTGTAGGATACTATACTTATCCAATCAGGAGCCAAAATTCTTTACAACACAGTCTTTTTATAAAATAAAAATTTCAACACAAGAAATTATTGAAAATTGAAATTTATTAGAATTTGAATTCCATTACTCAACCCGAAAGATCATAAAGAATTGTCACTACCACATCTAAGTACCGAGCTGCAAAGAGCTAATTAAAAGAGGAGGTCTACAACTGAAGAGAAGATATATGGCAAATTGGTCTAATTCAGGCATACTTCAGAAAGATGATGTTACAGGAACATTAAACAGCAAGCACCCAGAGTTTTTCGATGGGGCAAAGGGATTTTAACTTAAAACATATTTCAGGGATACCACCTGAAAAATGTCTGTACGCAAATGTTATGACATGAGGCACAAATATAACTTTTTTTTATTGTGATGCCCACAAGAGCCCGGAGACTTGTGCGTGGGTGAATTATGAGAAACATCCATGGCTGAATGAGATTCGAACACAAGGCTGTAGGAAATGAAGCCAGCCATAGCCCCTCTTTTTTCGGAGGATGAAGCCCACATAGGTCTGAGACCTGTGCATGGGTAATGAATTGGATGATGGTGATTGATGAGTTGGACCTACAGAGTTGGAGAACAGAGTCTTTTTTGCTGGCCAACCCAATCGGTCACCCTTACAAAATAGCCATATCTTATCACAGACAAGCGCTCCAACCAACTGCGCTACCAGTGTTGTTTTAAATTCCAGGGGTGGGGGAGATCCTCATCATCCTCTTCCTCGGTTCGCGCCTGGTTGCTAAATGCAAATTGAAGATCCAAGAAGACGTGAATGCTGCAAGATGGATGGGGAAGGCGAGTTTCAAGAATCAAATTGAAATACAGCTCCTACCTCTTACATGAATGTATGTATCTACTACAAGATATTGCAAAAATGAAGCCTACAGGAAATTCTGCTACCACAGTATACTGAAGGCAGATTTTCTGCCGTCAAGTATGGATTTCAAGCTGGAAAGATTTTCAAACTGAAATACAGATTTTCTGCCTTCAAGTATGGATTTCAAGCTGGAAAGATTTTCAAGATGAAATACAGCTTGTACATGAATAATGTATGTATCTACAAGATATTGCAAATGAAGCCAATGGAGGCTGTAGGAAATTCTGTTACCACAATATACTGGGGGCAGATTTTCTGTTATTATCAGTCAAGTATGAAAAGAGCGATCGATAGTGTGAAGTATATGTGGATAATTACTAGATCTTTCTCATGCACCTTCTCTTTTATTTGCGAGGAGAATTTTTTGTACAAATTTCACGGACTAGAAATTTCAGTGGAGATGGGGTAGAAAGGAGGTACTAACTACCAATATGTGCTCTCAAACTTACAAGCTGGAACTGCTCTTTTACTCTTTGTTACCATTTTACTATAACTCTAATAATTGAAATTTGAAAAAACCAATTTACTGAGCTAGACAGTTAGATTCGACAATATAGAACGCACAGCTGTACCAAACTGCTTCTATCTTCTCCAGTACTACTCTACATATTGATCCCAATTTGGCCACTTGTTCTTCATGTTCCCCACAATTGTGTGGCACAGTCCACTGCATCTGAAACCTTTCAAGACGGAAGTAACACGAAGAAACAGAAAAAGGTCATAATAATTTCCGTGGGAAGCATCAACATCTAGCATGACGCAGTAGGCTGCTCTCACAGTCTGTGTTGATGCTCTTCACTATGAGTTGTCGACGACGACGACGATCGTTATTATACGGGTTGGTGGTTGGTGGTGGGGGGTAAAAAGGGGGGCAAGTGTTAGGGGGGCCGGGAATGATTGTCCTGGCTCACTTACCTTTCATTCTCTATCTCCAATCTTCTCCCGTCGGTCTCGCTTGCTTGCCACCGCTACAATGGGTTTTAAAGGGTACTGAGGAGGCAATGTCTAGACGCTACGTCATGCCTCTACGTCATTCACCTTGCTTGCCACCAATTCCTCCTCCTCCTCCCACATTTACCAATCCTCCTTCTCTTTCTCACTATTACACTCTACATTCCCTCTTCCTTCTCCACTGCAGGTCGGGACCGTCTGTCAATTTTCATCTACGTCCCCCTCGGTACAAGTCAACAGAACGGTTTCACCTCTGCCAGACCCCTATGTCCGGTCCATTACTCTATCCCTCACTCACTCATTCTCTCTCACTCACATCAATTGCACTCTTTTTCAAGCATTTTCATATTACAGGCACATCACTTCGGTGGAGACACAGCCTCTACCACAAGTAACTAAACAAGTACACTCACGTCTGGGGGAAATGCATGTTGTAGGTACATCCCCACCCAGTAAAGCACTCATATAATATAACATCAAATACTCTCAACCAGTGTTCACTATACAACTTCTTTCTGTTTATTACGTAGTATATTTGTCTGGCTCTAAGTACTATCTTATGTATATTTTACTCGTTCTTACGAGTGAATCCCTTCTTTCTGTAATAGTTAATTATAAAATAATCTCACAAGTTACCTTGAAATGACTGACAATTGAACAACCGACAAATATACATAAACAGAATCTATTAATTTCGAATTCCTTTAAGTGCTAATAGCACTTAAAGGAATTCGAAATTAATAAATTCTGTTAAAATAATAATAATAATATCGTGTGACCTGGCTGGCTCAGGTCTGGTGTCAGAGTTATCAGGTCGCACCTGAATGAGTTCAGGGCCTCTGACGTGACTTAACGACTGTTTTTAGGCAGCCGGGACCGACAGCTTAACGTGTCCTCCGAAACACGGGAGTGGCCCGAGGTAAAAATTCTGTTTGTATAAAATAATCAATTTCTGTAATAGTTAATTATAAAATAATCAACTCTTATCAACTGCTGTAATAGTTAATTATAAAATAATCAACTCTTATCAACTGCTGTAATAGTTAATTATAAAATAATCAACAATTATAACTTTTGTAATAGTTCATTATAAAATAACCAACTATTATCAACTACTACTCATAGTTCCTGCATATATTCTGTATTCTACTCGTTCGTACTAGTGTATCCATTCTCCCTGTAATTTTCAACTAAAATTATAATGATCTAATATCAACTTTAATTTTATTTCTGTACCTTTCTTGTATTCTAATTGTACATGTAAGTGTTCTCTCCTTTCCATGATTGTTTAGTTCATTGCACTTTGTAACTGTTAATCCTATGGTTGGGTTATTTTTATTTTGTTCATTATTTTTCCATTTGGTCCACTGTATGTATGAAAAAGTACCATAGCCGATTTCGACTGTAGGTGACTCTTTAAACTTCAGCATTGCTTTAGACCAAACAGCGTTCTACTCAAACGATGAGTGAGGTAGTTTGTGATTGATTTCCTCACGAAGCTAGCAAAAATGTATCATTATGCCAAGTACACCGAAACTAATTCTGAAGCTCAATGCTTGACTCCCACTTTACACAGGGTCTGGCTGCACAGATTTGATCCAATACGACTCTTCAACTTGGGAAGTGATAACCGAGTGCCGTAGCAGGTATCTGTTCAATCAGAGATAAGCTACAAAACTCCTGGGCGCCCTTTGTAAGGGAGACCGATTGGATTGGCCAGCAAAAAATACTTTGTTCTCTGCTGTAAAATCACTTCCCGGTGGTTCGGAACCCATCAAAAACAGTAGGTCCAACTCATCAATCACCATCATCCAATTCATTACCCACGCACAGGTCTCAGACCTATGTGGGCTTCATCCTCCGAAAAATAAAAAAAACTACTATTAATAGTCCGAAACACTTCAGAAAACAACATAGGGCAATGTTACTCTCCTCGATTATCACTGATATCACTACTAACGTAAATTATACGTGTGTACACTTTGATTTAAATTTTGAATGAATTATTCGAGATGGTCGCTTGATTTCGAGACAGCTGACAGTGCAGCAGTTGCAAGAAACTGTAAATATTTCACATTCATCATTTTACAGTTTCCAGTACGACAATGACATCTCATATAGCGAATTTCTCCGAACTGTGGAAAACTATCCATACAGGAAACGTTTCGCTTACTTTTCGAAATACGTGCATAATCTCTTGCAACTGTTACGCGACTTGAACAATACTTCACGTTTCATGCAATAGAAAGACAGAGATAGAGACGAAGGTGAATGAAGAGAGTGAGAGAAGGTGAATGTGTAAGCAAGAGGAAGTGAGAGAGCGTGTAAGAGGTAGAGTGTGTGTGTGTATGAGAGAGAGATAGAGTGAGTGAGAGATAGAGAGAGACTGAGAGAGAGAGAGAGAGACTGAGAGAGAGAGAGATAGACAGAGAGGGTGAGACTGTGAGAGAGATAGATAGATAGATGGATAACTTGTCTTTATTGAGGCGAAGTTAGGACTCGCAGGTCCTCTCTTACACTTAACCCTAGAGAGAGAGAGAGAGAGTGATAGAGAGGAAGTGAGGGAGAGATAGATGGAGAGAGAGAGATGAAGAGAGAGAGAGTGAGAATGAGTGTGTGAGAGAAAGAAAGAGAGAAGAGAGTGAGAGAGATGAACTGAGAAAGAGGGAGTAAGAGACGTATGCAACGACAAAGTTTTTAAAGCTTTCAACATTTCAACACACAGCACATGTTCGACTATAAAAACAAATTGATCGCATCTGGTCCAGTGCTGTACAGAGCTATAGTCGTAGATAGCTCAAATAAATTCTATATTCGATTGTCTCCACAAAAACACATCCAACAAGTATTTTCCATGCTCCATCTGCCAGGTGAAATTTATTCTAGTCGCGGATTCAGACAACTGCACCACTACGCTTTAATCAATATTTACGTTCGACGAATTGAACCGTTCTCAATGGAATAGAACGAAATATTGTAAAACAGTTTGTGGGTGAATTCGTACATCACTTTTGTAGCTTCCCCCGAAAAACAAACATTTCTATCGAAGTTGTTATTTGAGGGTTCCTGGATGTTTTGATAAGTAAACTGGATTATTATTGAGGCCAGGTAGAAAATCGAACAGTGAATGTACTACAAAATGGAGTTCATGGATTAGATTAGAAGAAACTGAGAAGAAGGTGTGTGAGATGATGAATATCAATGTAAAGAGAAAGAAGAGAAGGGAAAAAGAAGAAAATAGCTGTTTAGAGGTAATATAAATTGAATCCACCAAATTATTTGATAATTTCATTGCTCGTTTTAGTATAAAAATGCTCTTGTTGAGCCATACAATAAATAAATAAATAATAACATAACAATGGAGAAAGTATGAGAAGGTGATGAATGGCTCGATAGCAAGAGAAAATAAAAAAAATAAATGAAAAGAAAAGAGAAGAGAAGAAAAGAGAACAGAAAAGAAAAGAAAAAGAAAATGGAACGGAATAGTATAGTATAGTATAGTATAGTATAGTATAGTATAGTATAGTATAGTATAGTATAGTATAGTATAGTATAGTATAGTATAGTATAGTATAGTATAGTATAGTATAGTATAGTATAGTATAGTATAGTATAGTATAGTATAGTATAGTATAGTATAGTATAGTATAGTATAGTATAGTATAGTATAGTATAGTATAGTATAGTATAGTATAGTATAGTATAGTATAGTATAGTATAGTATAGTATAGTATAGTATAGTATAGTATAGTATAGTATAGTATAGTATAGTATAGTATAGTATAGTATAGTATAGTATAGTATAGTATAGTATAGTATAGTATAGTATAGTATAGTATAGTATAGTATAGTATAGTATAGTATAGTATAGTATAGTATAGTATAGTATAGTATAGTATAGTATAGTATAGTATAGTATAGTATAGTATAGTATAGTATAGTATAGAACAGAACAGAAACAGAAACAGAAACAGAAACAGAAACAGAACAGAAATAGATTAGAATAGAATAGAATAGAATAGAATAGAATAGAATAGAATAGAATAGAATAGAATAGAATAGAATAGAATAGAATAGAATAGAATAGAATAGAATAGAATAGAATAGAACAGAATAGAATAGAATAGAATAGAATAGAATAGAATTGAATAGAATAAAATAAAATGAAATAAAATAAAATAGAATAGAATAAAATAACATAAAATGGAATAATATAAAAGGAAAGAGAAGAGAAGAAAAGAAAATGCTTATTTGCGTTTCCTCCAATACCTTTCTCTTTATTTTCTCTCTCTTTACTACCTGATCCAATACTGAACACCTCTGGCGAATGGACTAATACGTTCTGTGCTCTGGACACAAGTCATAAGGAAGCGTCGCACCTTTTGGTGTTAGTAGTCAATTCACTTACGTATGTAGACGACGTTCATTGCCATGAGCCAAGCAGACACATTCCGAAGTGCCATTATCATGATAAGTGAGCGGATTTCTAATCGGATGGATGTGTGCAGTCGGTGCAGGTTGCATACAAAATCAAGATAGGAGGTCTGTGAACCCGGTGTGAGGTTGGTCATTGGCTATGGCTTTATTGTAATCCGGTAGGCTTCATCAGTATGGTTGCCTGGGTGAGTGAGCGAGAAGGAATTGAAAGAGAGTGTGTAAGAGAGAGAGAGTGTGTGTGTGTGTATGAGGAAGAAGTGAGAGAGAAGAGGGAGAGAGAGACTGTGTGAGAGAGAGTGAAAGTGTGTATGAGAAAGAAGTGAGAGAGAAGATTCAGATGACTTTATTTGTGTTAATTTACAATGTATATGAATGATAAAAGTATTATTAATATTAGCAACTCTCAGATCCCCTAGTTGAAGTGAAGTAAAGTTGTTTTTGAAAAGTTAACATAATGGTTGAATGGATAGAATAGAAAATATTTTAAATACAACAAATATATATTTTAAGGGATAGTACAGCTGAAATTATTATGGATGAGATTCTTTAAAAAATAAAAAACATAATAAAAATAGAGCTTGGATCTGAGAGAAGAATTACACAAAATTACGCAAAGTAATTCTTTGCATAATGTCTTCTTAAGTTTTGGCCACTGTGTGACTGTGTGAGACTGTGTGAAAGAGGGAGAGTTCCCGGTGGTTCGGAACCCACCTAAAACTGTAGGTCCAACTCATCAATCACCATCATCCAACTCATTACCCACGAACAGGTCTCAGACGTATGTGGGCTTCATCCTCAAAAAAAAGAGACTGTGTGAAAGAGAGAATGTGCATGAGTAAGAAGTAAGAGAGAGGATTCAAAATTAAGATGACTTCATTTTCGCAAGTTTACAATGTAAATGAATGATTACAGTATTATTAAGATTAGCAACTCTCAGTGATAAAGAAAAGTTAACATAATGGTTGAATGGTTAGAATAGAAAATATTTTAAATACAACAAATATATATTTTAATGTATTGTACAACAGAAATTAATTATTGATGTGATTGGTAAAAAAAAAGGATGAGATCTTGGATCTGAGAGATAAATTACACAAAATGGCAAAGTCTTTGCCATTGAGGCCATTCTTACACTTAACCTGATAACCAGAAATTAAGAGAGGAATAAATAGAGAGAGATTAGATTGATTAAAATAGATTTCTTTATTCATGTAAATTTACAAATTTGCATATGCATGGTTAAAAACATCACATAGATATATACAGTAGTGAACTCAAAAATGCTATTTTCATAGTGCAAAGAATTATGTACAATGATTTGTATGATATTAATGATATTTACTACAGTAATGACTAACTAAGTGATGCAATTACATGAAATGACGAAGTTTAGACAAAAATTCGTCCATTCTTGATACTTAACCAGAGATAGAGAGAGAGAGAGAGAGAGAGAGAGAGAGAGAGAGAGAGAGAGAGAAAGGAAGGAAGAGAAAAAGAGAGTAAGGGAGTAAGAGAGTGAGAGAGAAAGAGAGAAAGAGAAAAGATAGTAAAAGAGAAAGAGAGTAAGAAAGGAAGAGAGGAAAAAAGAGAAAGAGAGAGAGTGAGAAAAAGTGAATGAGAGAGAAAAAGAGAAAGAGAGAAAGAGTGAAAGAGAGAAAGAAAGAAAGAGAGGAAGAGAGAAAGAGGGAATGAGACAAAGAGGGAAAGAGAAAAAGAGAAAGACAGAAAGAAAAAGAAAAGAGAAAGAGAGTAAGGAAGAAAGAGAGTAAGGAAGAAAGAGAGTGAGAGAGAAAGAGAGAAAGAGAAAAAGATAGAAAGAGAGAGAGTGAGTGAGAGATAGAGAGTAAGAGATAGTGAAAGAGTATGATTTGTGTGTGTGGGGACGAAAAAGGCCGGGTCACATTTGCATCATTTGGGTGCCAATACACGAACGTCGCGCGGCAAATGCACAATAAGATGCAAGACATGCGCGCAACAACGCGCATCTGCATACTGCGCACGTATCTTCGCGCGCACTCTGGGTGCATTTAAGATGCACGAGCGTCACGCACTACGATGCACGCACTCCGCTCGTGAAATGTGCGTGAGTGGCTGTTGACCACCATGTATGGCTGTCGTAGTTTGTTGGCTGAAGTGACCTGAACAAATAAGTTGAAAGGTTTATTTGTCTTAATTTGGTATTATTTCGCTTCATTTAAAGAGCATGACATGAGGTAAGGGAGTTTTTTATTTAGATTCATGATGAAAAACCGGGTAAAAAGACTGTTAGCACAATCACATTTGCTACAAAAATACGAGATAATCTAATTTCGTCGGTAACTCCATTCTCAATCTTAATCATGTAATCAAACTAAAAATAGAAGACGGAATACATGTCCAATATTAAAAATGCACCAGAATACTTGAATACAAACTGTGGTCGAATAAAAAGAACTAAAAGCTTCAAGTATTTAGGAGAAATAATTGATGACAATTTATCTGAGAAAGATTCTATAAACCAGCGAGTTAACAAAATGAGACTTGCCTATAAGTTAACAAAGAATATTTATAACAAAAGGTCAATTTCAAAGAATGCAAAGCTCAGGCATTACCTTACTGTCATTAAACCTGAAGCTTTATATGCTGCGGAGTGCTTAACACTAAATAGAAAAGGTGATCGCCAAAAATTAGAAGTACAGGAGAGAAAAATCATGAGAAAAATTTTTGGCAAGCATAATGAGAAACATAATATCTTCACCTGCAGCAATGAAGAAATCTATAGGCATACTGGAAAAAGAACGGAGACAATTAGAAAGAGAAGAATAGCATTTTATGCCCATTTATTTAGAATGGATCCAAACAGACAGACACATAAAATATTTAATAAAATAAGCAATAGAAAATCAAAATTTAGTTGGTTTATAGAATCTAAAAAAGATATGCAGGGATTGGATATTACAGTAACTGATTTTTTTTGATAGGGCAGGCCTAAGAAGGAAGTTAATAGTAAATGATTTTCCAGAGGAGCCAAAAATTGAAACTTGGTCCCAAGAAAGACGAATTGCTCAGAGTGTCAGGATGAAGGAGTATTGGAGGGAGGAGGAAGAAAGAGACCAACATGAATTGAATGGTAAATAAATGCGGTCCATAGTAGGCCTATACAAAAAAAAAAAAAAAAAAAAAAAAATACATTCACAGGCCACTTCTGATTTTTTCAAGCTTGAATTAAAACAAATATAGAGAAAATAATAATTATTAGAATACATAGAGAAGCACAATAAGAAAACCTCTTGTGGAGAGTGATCATCGCAAAGTTTTTCTACAGGGAAGAAAAAAGAAGGAGTGAGAGGTAGATTGAGAAAATTGAAGGAAAACCAAGTCGGATGAAAAATGAAGAGGTTGAGAGTAAAGGGAAACTGGGGCACAGTAGCAATGTATAGTATCCGACATTACGACCTGAACATGCCCTGTCCTGTGTATCTGTGTCCTGTGTTTCTGTATCCTGTGTCTATGTCCTCCAAGTGAGAAATGAGCACCTACTTATATTACTGGAAAGAAGAGCTGTTTCTCAATTAATGGCTACAGATAAAATTCAATAATAACAATGCGCGCTCCCACCAGCGCCCTCGCTCTTGTCTTACGCCATTAACCGACTTTACTCGTAGCACAGCACGAGCTGCCATTTCAAATAAAATAAAGTATACTGCTTAGCTGACTTAAAGCCAATTACCAGTATCTGCTACTCTTATCTGGATGAACGCTTGCAATGTGGTGTCTAGTTCTTAACACCAAACTGTCACTATTATATTTCATCCTGTAGAAAAAATTGTGAGTTTAATTAATTTCACAGATGTTTAAACAAAATATGTGATAAGCATGGAGCTAAAAGTGAAGGGAGCCTAACTTATACCGCCAATGTTAAAAAAGGGTAACCGGAAATGAAAAAGTGTAACGAAAATGAAAGTAAGCAAGGTTTGGGATCTGACCGCTTGGGCAATATCACCGCGAATTTCAAACCAAGTAGATCAATCTTATACCTTTTTATACCTTGAACTACTAGAGCAACATTGGTGTATATCTATAGAGGAGAAAAGCGATGGACTTTATACCAAAATATTGACGTACACGATTATAATACTGTACAAGAAGCCGAGGAGATAATCACTTGGTGAGTCACAATAGCAGCTTATTCAAACAAAAACCTAGTTATAAGGGACACGGTAGCAATGTAATATCCGATTTAGTATATTAGTAGGAAATTCTACAACAAGCTACCGCAGTTTGTAGAGTCTTGAAAATATAGAAATATTTAAAAAACAATTGAAAAAATATTTAGTTGATAAAGCTTATTATAGTGTACAAGAGTTCCTTTCACATCAAAATTAAGCTTTACATCAACTAATTGATATGGTAATTATGGTAACTAGTGTATAAGATTGTATAATTGTTGATCTGACTTGTCTTATACTCCTTAACTGAAGTCTCCAAGACGTAATCTACAAAAAAATTAATAAAATAATAATACTCTCTCCACTTTTTTTACTTCGATGGATAGAGGCCACAAGTGACCAGACCTCAAATTTATTAATATTTTTTTTAGCTGTTGAAGCTGCTCATGCACACATGAGTTTGAGACCTGTGCGTTGGCAATGAGGTGAGTAATGATAAAATATTCTAGGTTCAACAGGAATTGAACTCGTGACCGCAGAGATAGCAGTTGGAGCTTTATCAGAGAGATCGCTTTACCAGTGCGGCTGACATGATCACTGCTAATTCTAGATATTTGGGCACAGCGCATAGAAACGCAGCCTCGGTGACACGACGCGCATGATGACTTTTTATGTAACATGCAAATGAATTAGATCGTGTATACAGCTATTTTTTCATTTTTTTTTGAGGATGAAGCCTACATAAGTTTGATACCTATGAGTGGGTAATGAATTGGATGATGGTGATTGTTGAGTTGGACATACAGTTTTAGGTGGGTTTCGAACCACCGGATTATGTGGTTTAATGCTTTTTACCCCAACTAAAATAGGTATTCGTTTCAATTCCATTCCTTTATTTGCATAAGCGAATTAGGTATTTTAAACTGATATTGTCGGCTTCACTGTTATTGCACTTATTAAACTATTAACTATAAACTGTTATTGGACTATTTGGCGGCTCTGGTAGCGCAGTTGGTTGGAGCGCTTGTCTGTGATAAGATAAGGGGCTCTGGCTGGCTTCGTTCCCTACAGCCATGGGTTCGAATCTCATTCAGCCAAGGATGTTTCTCATCATTCACCCCATTACCCACGCACAAGTCACCGGACTCATGTGAGCATCATCCGCAATAAAAAAAACGAACATAAGGAATGCTTGTATTTTTTACTGATGACGCCCTCATGATTGTGGGACTTGGACGTGTTTAAAGAATATGCCAGTATTTTTTTTTGTAGATTACGTCTTGGAGACTCCAGTTAAGGAGTATAAGACAAGTCATATCAACAATTATACTATCTTATACACTAGTTACCATGATCACTATATCAATTAGTTGAGGTGAGGCTTAATTTTTATATGAAAGGAACTCTTGTACACTATAAAAAGCTTCAACTAAATATTTTTTACCTGTTTTTAAATATTTCTATACTTTCAAGACTTTTTGAAAACTGCGGTAGCTTGTTGTAAAGTTTCCTACCAATATAACTAGGTTTTTGTTTGAATAAGCTACTGTTGGACTCACCAAGCTATAACCTCCTTGGCTTCTTGTATTATAATCGTGTACGCCAAATTTTTGGTTAATATTACTCTTTTTTACATATAAAGTAGCTTCATACACATAATATATAAACAGGGTACAGTTGGGAGACCAAATATACTTGGACGTGTTCAAAGAATATGCCAGTATGCACATGAATCTCGGACGTGTTTAAAGAATATGCCAGTATGAAAATGAATCTAACCCGTGATCGCAGTAGTAGCACTTAGTTAGAGATAAGCGAACTAACCAATTTCTCTACTAAGCATACCTTCTGACTAATTTAAATCCAATGATCATAGTGTATCATCATAGTAGTGTAAGGATTATGACGTGATATGGAAGAATCAGGTTACTCTAAACTCACAGAGATAGAACCCTACATCTTGTAAGTATCTTGAGAACTGCAGTTCGCTAAGAGAATGCTGTGTTCTATTGAACTTCAATGGATCGTAGCCTCTTATTGAAATTCTCGGATAGTTGGGGAATCTGGTTCAGTAATATTCAGATTCCTTCTCGATGCGGTGTCTCTGTGTGCTAAGGAGTAAGGATTCAGTAAAGCACCTATTTCTGGGAAGCGCACTTTGATGTTCAATAATCTCCTTTCTGTTTAGTTCAGACTTACCTTGACTCGGAGAAATTTCGGAATATCGTATTCCAATCATTGTGACAGCTATATTCCCTTCAATTGCTTGTATTCTCCTTCCTGTTTTGTGATTAATCTCAAAAGAGAGTAAGGATTAATCTTAAATTGAAGAAAGGATTAATCTCTGACTTAATTAAATGACTAGACCTTCCAGATTATTAAAAGTTTGATTCAGAAATTACGACAATTGCCTTGCTTTTTGCAAAAATCAATTTAGTTGTTTTTCTAAATTAAATAAAGTCTACTTACCCTCATCCCTTCAGAAAATTTATGATCAATATATACATCAAACTATTCCAATTTCACATTATAGATAATTCATTCTCAAATAAATAAATGTACAACAAAATAAAATTCCAATGTCTTACAACTATTAGTAGTCGGGAGAAACAAATTAAATATATGCTATATAGAAACTAAATAAAGAATTCAAAATTAAATTATTTACTGAAGAATTTGAGAACATACATTCCAGCACACAAGGCACACTTGTGGACCGCTGGAGGGAGTCTAATGCAAAATACAAAAAAATTATGATAAAAAAAATATTATTATTAGCTTATGGCTTTTGCTAGTGGACTGTGGGGAGACCCTTATGGGGAGTCCCACCTCGCCGTTTAGTCATTTTATGTAGATACGGTAAACCGTTTTAACGGATGATATATTTTAAAATGAAATTCTACAAAATTAGGTTAAATGTTAGCATCCATTCTGATAATCATGTATTAATGAATCTTGAAATGAATAATTTTTAATTAGATATATTCAATGTTCAATTTGACATCAGATATACAGACTGATGGGAGAGAATTCATTCACTATTGTTTAGTTGAAATTTTATAAAATTAGTTTTTGTTAGCGTCCAAAACTGAAAATTTTGTCACCTATACACTCATATAACTAAGGGTATATATATATGAGTTTTGAAGTAAATAATGTTTCAATGAAATATAGTCAATGTTCAATTTGACATAAGATATACAGATAGATGGGTTAGAATTCATTCACTATATGGGAAGTAATAGCCGAGTGCTGTAGCAGGTATCTGTTCAATCAGAGACAAGCTGCGAAACTCCTGGGTCATCTTTGCAAGGGTGACGGATTGGGTTGGCCAGCAAAAAATACTCTCTTCTCTACTATGAAATCACTTCCCAGTGATCGGAACCCACCTAAAATTGTAGGTCCACCATGTTTCCAATAACATGGTTCAAGCGGTTAGGTGGAACTACCCGTAAGGGTATCCCCACCAATAAAAGCCATACGCATTTACTTTAGTTCACTTCACCAGTTACACAAATATTCTCACCAGAAAAATTCATTGATGAATGTAACAAAGTTACATGAGAAACAAAGTAAGAAGGGTTAAATTAGGTTTAAATATAGATTGTATCTTATGAAACCTCTCATCATATTTTACCAGTCATCAACCACGCCCCTAAATGAAGATTTATACCAGTTGGGTATTCTTGATTTATGTAATTTAAGTAAGCCTATTACTTTCTATTTGAATTGTTTTGCTTTGACATATTGGTTTCTAATTTCTTGCAGATTTGACGCCTAGTGCGGTCGGACTCCCCCTGCTGCAAAATGTGGTACTGTTGAGTTTCTCTGCTGTAAAATCATTTCCCGGTGGTTCGGAACCCACCCATAACTCATCAATCAAAATCATCCACGAACTCATTACCCAAGAACAGGTCACAGACCTATGTGGGCTTCATCCTACGATAAAAAGAGAAAAAAGGGAAGAATGAGTGATAGAATTCAAATTCTAATAAATTCAAATTTGCAATAATTATTTTTATTTTATAAAGAATTTTGGCTTGATTTGGCTATGTGGGCTTCATCCTCCGAAATTTTTTTTTAAAAATAAATTGCAGTATTATCTCTCATAACTTAATATCTACTGTATCCAATTGAAATCCTGAGCAGAATAATTAATTGCCTCCTTCCAGAGCTCTCGACTGTGAAATGAATAAACATGAACTGAATAGTATAATACTAGAAAATAATAAATATACACGTAAAAGGGTGAAACTGTTTGTTTATGTGCGTCGTTTCAACAATTTACATTCGTCGGTTCGCGCGCTACAATGCCGGGATCAAATTGAGAGGTGGAGACGACCATGCACTTACACTAGACACTGGGAGTAATTAAAAGGAGCCATTAACTATTTATACCGTCATTTAGGAGAACAGAAGATATTAAGTTACTCTTTCTACGCTGAACTGTGAAATTGTTCGCTTATATTACTTTTCACAATTTCCATGCTTCTTCGAACTCATAAACCGTCTCGTCGCTGCCATGAGAAATGTTATAAGAGACAGAAGTCAGCGCACACTGTCACAAATTATTATTTCACGTGATGCAATCAACATGCCTTGAATATAGAAGTCACTGCCAACCAGCCACTTTTTATTCACCACTTGATATATATTAGTCTTAAACTTAGCAAGCATTTGTATGTTGCTAACAGAATAACAATTCATATGTCAATTGGGTCAACATACTGCTTTTGAATTTTTAAATAACAATAAAAATGAGACGTGAGTAAATTTTTGGAAGTGGTCAACGCAATAAATTCATCTTGACGTTGTAAGAAATATGACCTCTGTCGTTCGCTGCAGCTATTTTTTAATTCTAGAATTTCCCAAGGGAAGTTTAATACTATTGGGATAATACCACAAATTTTCCAATGAAATAGCATAGATAGTTTAAAAAAATCCTCCGGCTGGGTAGTATTTTTGTTCATTTGAAAAATATTGGAGATAAATCAAACAATGAAGAGACAGACATCAAATCCAAATTCATTTATTTGCCATATGCACAAAAAACATTAAAAATTAAACAAAACAAAGAACATACATACTTAAAATTAACATCAAATCCGCACAAAACTATCTATACATTAAATATGGCACCACTGGCAGAAAGTAGGACTTGATCGCCAGCAGCGAGTACAAGATTTAGGTAAGTTCAGAAAAGCAAAAAAGTGAAAAAAATAAGAAAGAAAATTCTGGAAAAGGAAGGGAGACATTAAGAATACATTAAACTATTTTATAGTAAATGTTAGTGCTTATCCATTCATCTATTTCATTGCTGAGTAAATCTACTATTTATGAAGTGATTGGAGACTTTATTGGCAAGGTCGCAAGGTACTCCATGTAATATGTGAATTGGTGTTAATTTATAGTTAATCTGGGGAATGATCTAACTAATCATATCTGACTAATCTGGTGAATGATCAAAATGTTATTATAAACATTGAATGCAGATGGACGTATATTGTGTAACTTAATATTTAACAACTTAAGTAAATTCGTATGGCTTTTCGTGGTGGGGAGACCCTTACGGGTAGTTCAACCTCGCCGTTTTTTTAACGACTGCTTTTTTTTATATGCAACCGGGACCGACGGCTTAACGTGTCCTCCGAAACACGGGAGTGGCTCGAGAAAAATATCTTGTACTCAACTGGGATCGAACCCAGGACCTTTGGCTTATCAGACCAGCGATAAGCCAACTCGGCTACGCCGACTCCTTTAACAACATGAAGCCCTATTAGCAGCAATTTTACCAAATTCCCAAATATTCTGTACCAGAAAATATTCATTGATGAATATAATTATTAAGTTAAATGAAAACAAAGTAGGAAGTGTTAAATTAAAAACACTTCTTATTTGGCTTGTGTTTCTGTACACAGTCTGTTTTAATCAATCTGAAACAATCTGTTTCTGTATATTTGTCAGTTACTTCAAACTAACTTGTTGAATTATAGATTGTATCATATTAAATATATTATATCACCGGAATCATTCTTTATTCATTGTATAATTTTATACAATGCTCTTTTTATAATTATCCTAACTTTTTATCCAAGAAATCTGAAATCTGTGATGTTTACCATGACGAAATACTTGATGAACAATCTAATATCAAAACTGACACTGTATTTCAAATAAATATACGATTTTCACTCACTTTTACTGAAGATATTAGAAGAAATGTTCAATTGCCTGCATTTTCCATTGAAATTCAATAATCCAACTCTTTTTTTTTGTAGGTCACGTCTTGGAGACTCCAGTTAAGGAGTATAAGACAAGTCAGATCAACAATATTATACACTACCATAATTACTATATCAATTAGTTGAGGTGAGGCTTAATTTTGATGTGAAAGGAACTCTTGTACACTATAAAAAGCTGTATCAACTAAATATTTTTTCAATTGTTTTTTGAATATTTCTATATTTTCAAGACTCTTAAAAAACTGCGGTAGCTTGTTGTAGAATTTCCTACCAATATAACTAGGTTTTTGTTTGAATAAGCTATTATTGTGACTCACCAAGTGATAATCTCCTCGGCTTCTTGTATTATAATCATGTACGTCAAGATTTTGGTCAATATTATTCGTTTTTTACTTATAAAGTAGCTTCATACACATATAAGCAGGGTACAGTTAGGAGACCAAGTCTCTTGAACAACGGCCTGCATGAATCTAATCTATTTACTCTTTCTATACACCTAACCGCTGTACACCTAACCCTCATCAACTATCCTCGATCCCTCCCTATAACCCCAATCAAATCAATAGAACAGCAACAATATTATGAAGAGAACTGTCAAAGTCAGACATGTAACTGTAATATTATATTCATTACTTTTTCAAGCACTAAATCGGATACGATTGAAAATCTAGACCAGCTAGAGTTTCTAGCATCAAAATGGCAGCCAGCTTGACATAGTTGGATCTTGGATGTCGTTTTAATGAAACTGGTGTCTGTAGTCTACGATCCACGGTACAGAAGGGGTGGCGGCGGCAACAGTGAAAAAAGCTGGATCAGTTTCAAGAGCATGTCAAGGTCAGACATGAGTCTGCTGCTATGCTCCGTTCAATCGATACGTTCCACTACAACGTAACTAGCACTATAGCTGCTGCTGCTGTCTGCTGCTACTTCTGTCTGCTGCTACTGCTGCTATGCTGTCAGCTCTCTAATGCAATTTCTTCATTAGATAACTGCTATCAATTTAAAACTGCTCCAATTTCTAGCTACATAACCAAGCTTAGATGTTGCCTGATTCGATAACTTGACATTGACATTCAAAAAGGTTCTCAGTTACAATTTTAGGCCCATGGGTACAATGAGCGTTTAAACTGAGTTTAATCTGAACCAAGTTTATGCTAAACCACATTTTGATCTTATTATGATAAATTATTATTATAGTATAATGATAATTATAAAAAAGTAAGTAAGTGAATCCTTACGTATGCTAAGTAAGGCTTTTATTGGTGGGGAGACCCTTTCGGGTAGTTCCACCTCGCCACTTGAGCCTTGTTATTGGGAACATGGTGGACCTACAAGTTTAAGTGGGTTCCGAACAACCGGGAAGTAATTTTACAACAGAGAACAAAGTTTTTTTTGCTGACTAATCCAATCTGTCACCCTTAATTCTAGGGCCTAGAAGAGCGTTGTTTATCTAATCGGATTGAACAGATAGATATCTGATACGGCTCACGGCTATCCCTTCCCATGATAATTATGAAAATTTATGAGAAAAATATAATTTTTCTTGTGTAAATGTGTGAAATAATGTTGAAATAATGTTGAATTTCTGTGGTTTTCTTGCAAGTTTATTATTTTAAATTGAATGTGAAGTGAATTATTTTGAGAGTAATCTGAAGCTTCTTTGAAAGATTGCAAAAATTATCCATCGTATAAAGTTTAGTTAAAATTCAATGAATTGCTTTTTATTTATTAAAATATTTCAAATGTTTTTTGTCTAGCCTTATGACACTCCCTCACTCCCACATTCACAGGAAAAGGAAAGGGCATGGCATACAATTTTCAATTATTTTAAATATGGCCTTAAAACTAGAAATTTAAAATCCATCAATCATCTTTTCATTTTTTGCATTACTTGTATATGTATGTTTTGTATTTTTTGAATAAATAAGTAACAAATAAATATCTCCCTTATTTAAGACATACACAAAACGTACATGAATGCTTCAGTTGAATATAAACATTCTACAACTAAATTTAGGTTTTGGTATTAGATGTATACTATGCCTATCCGCTATTATATATGAGATTCGTTACCAATGATTAACGCTAATTGAACTTATTACCTTAAAGTTGAAAATGTATTGGACCTATGAGCTGTTCAGCATAAAGTATAATAGATATATGTCTACATACTAGAAATATTATACAATTTACAATTGCTAATATGAACTAAACCGATGTCAATGTGTGTAGCTTACTTTCAGTGAGTCTTTAACAACTTTTCAATCCAGTTCACCTAATACTTTTCTAACATTGAGTCAAAATGTGTTTAAGTAGCTCATTTTTTATTTCTAGAAATCTTAAGAAAAAAATTTGTCCAACGCTACTTGAATACAGTATAAAAACTTCGCAAATCCTAATGCGGTGTCCTAATAATCCTAGAAGTTACGAGTGTGAAAATTAATGGCTATTATATAATTTTTTATTTCACATTATGTATAAAAAATCAATGCAAGTATCAAAATACTATGTACATATACAATACATGGTTACAATAAATCGAAACTGTTAAATTAGGTACTCCCGAGGGTATCTTATGTCAAATTTACTGTGTTGCAATAAAAAGTTCTAAAATTTATATTAAAATATAACTTGATAACAATTAGAAAAAATAAAAATAAAGTTAACAGAAAATAAACTAAAAAAATTTATAAATTTTTTTTATTTCAATGGATATTGTGCATTGAATATTTTTGCAATTTTTGAAATAATAAGAATTTGGAAAAAACTAAATAATTAATTGGAAACCCATCTATACTTTACTCATTACCTCAAGTAATGAGCTTCTTTGAAATAATGATATTCATTATACAAACTGAATAATGAGCTTACAGCGGCTAAATCATACAAAACATTATCCTATTCTACCTTTCTGTGCGCATGCTCATTTGGGTATCAAATACTCCATGATAATCACCATCACAAAATTCAGCACATGTGAATGAATGATGGTATTTACGCTGTTCAAATCTGTCATAATATACAATTGGTTGATTACCATAATACACCATGATCACATTGATATACCATGTGTTTCATTCTGCGATGGTGATTGTCCTCGAGTATCGATTGCTTCACTGTGCAAGCAGACATGATAAACGTGACTCATCAAGGTTATTGAACGAAAATGTATACGACTGAAAAAATTCTTAACGTCTGGCTTTTCAAAGTGTGAAGTGACAACAGCTACAACGTACGAATAAAGTGATAGCGAACATGTCTTTTTTGGATAACAATGCTTGAATTTATGAATATTCATAAAACGGACCAGACAATGATTGCTGTGGGAAGGAGTGAGAATGAGGGAAGGAGGAGGAGAGTATGACAAGGAAGAGGGATAGAGGAGGAGAGTATGACAAGGAGGAGGAATGACATTAATCAAACGGCAATAGGCCGTGACGAGGTTTTTCATGCAGCGGCCGTCGGGTTGAACTGTCACCATGACCTTGACTGATCAGCTGAGAGCCGAGTGGAGCGGCAGACAGACGGGCTGCCAGACAGATTGGAGGGGGAGGAGGTAACGAGTGAGAGAGATAGCTTGATGGAGGGGTGGTATCATAGAGGGGGGATTAATTGTCGCGGGTGCCGGCTAGATGTGTTGTTCACTTTGGTCTGTTGTGTCTGGTCTGGTGTAGGATCGGCCTTGCTGAAGGCAGCACGTTTTGGAGCTGGTTAATCACATCTAAAATGTCAGCAGTACAGTTTATTTTGTTTTCTTGGCTCAAAGGTAGGCTTACCATTTCTCCGGGATTCATGTGTGTTTCCGGGAAAAAATCCGGGATTGATTTATCTCCGAGATTTTTAGTAAAGATGGTGAAACAGGGAAAATCTTTCTCTTTTTTTTATAAAAATGTATTTTTTATGTAAAATGTCTGTTATTTATAAAAAAATTATAAATTGCAATGTTTTCCATAAAGTTAAAATAAGCTGAAATTGCTTGACTGTACATTAATGTAAACAATCTTTAGCGATAAGCAAACAATGTGTAATACATATTGGAGCCTACTCAAGACGGCTGGAATTCAATCTCAATAATTTAATTGGTGTTTTAGTTTTTTTTGCTTGGTTTTGCAATGGGTCCAAAAAAGAAAATATACGTGTACGTTTACTAAAAAACTTCTACTTTTTTTAAATGCTATGAAAACAAGAGTGGTTGTGTTCACTGTTCAAATTGTATTTCGGAGTTTTCGATAGAACACGTTTGATGAGCAAACATTCACCTGCAATACCATCAGTAAACTGAAGCTTAAATGGGTATCTTTGCCTGAAGAAAGGAAGCTCAAGAAAGCAGAAAAATGGCAAGAAGTATGTGAGATTATGTCTAAATATGCAGTAGTATCGAGCAGTGGCGTAGCCAGGATTAGATTTCGGGGGGAGGGGGGGCTCACCAAGGGGGGGGGGGGTCTGGGGTATAGGAGAGTCCGGATTTTTTTTAAATTTAGTGGTGTGAAAAGCTAATCTAGACAACTTGTTAGGCTCTAAAGTTCAAAAGAAAGTTTTGAAAAATTACTGCCGAAGAACCTAGGTGGCCAGGTTTGAAATGATAAAGTTTGATATACCGATATCTGTGGCTATTTTGAGTCAAAACCCTTGAATTGTAACTAATCATACTCAACTAATGTACTGAATCTCAAAATTAATACTAATTATTATTATAAGTTTCATATAATTTATGTCATTAGCCTAAAACGCACCCAACCCAAAGTTCATTAAATCGGAATTTTTTTTATCATAGCACACTGATTTCACACGCTTGCATAGAACTTGCATTTATTTGTGTGTTTTCATTCATAAAATCCCGATTTTATGAACTTTGGGTGCGTTCAGGCTAGTGGGTTATACTGAATTTTAACTTCAAAACTAAATTTTCTACAAGATGAGTTTATTCAAAAGGTGATTTATCAATAATTAACAAAGTTAATCCACTTCAAACTTGAAAATTGCATTTTATTTAATGTAATAAATAAATAATTATGGTAGTCACAGTTTTCTAACATGTTTTATTCGATTTCGTAGCTCATTTTATATCGAAATTATCCATTTGAGCACCTAACAAGTTTCTATATGAGTAAATATTGAGGAAAAATTTGAAAAAAGCATTAATCTGACTATAACTGTAGCTATATTCCATTACACAACAGGGTTTCTGTAATCTGTTCGTTATAATACAACAAAACAGATAGAACCCTTCGGGACTTTAATAAGTCCTTATCTATTAGTTATTTGAGAATTTTTTATTTCTGAAATTTCGGGGGGGGGGGGGGGGGGGCCGGGCCCCATGGCCCCCCCCCTGGCTACGCCACTGGTATCGAGCACAAAAATATTCTCAAGCTGGAGGAATTTGGGATGTGCTTACTGCTTACCAGATACATCAGCGCCTGTAGAGCGGGTGTTCTCAGATATGGAAAACGTTTGGTCAGCTGAAAGGGCCGACGACGGAGGTTGTCATTAAAAGTTGTAAGAGAGCTGCTCATTATAAAAATTAATGCAAAAATTGACGGGTGTGCCCTTTTTTGAAAAAAATCAAATGGGACAGTGTTTTTGGGAAAAGTGATTTCTTCTGAAAAATATTTTTCATTTAATTATTTTTCGCAGTATTATAATATTTTTTACAGTAACATTTCACAACCTTTTCCTTTTTTTGTTCTTGATTTTTTAGCTCAATAAAAAATCAATTTTATTTGTAGTTAAATAATTATCTGGATAGTCTCATTCTGATAGGATTAGTAAAGTATTACAATATAATTATTTTTGTATTTAGTCCATAGAAAATATATTGATTTTGTTTCAAATACAGATGATATTATTATTGTTTTGTTATTATTTATTTATTTATTTATTCATTTAACTAGCATACAATGAATGTGAATACAACAGGCTACTGCCCAAAACTGCTTTTCACAAAATTTTAAAGTAGGATCAAAATCTTAGGTTAGGTCACTGTTTCACTTGAAATTTCACATTGAAGCACAATAATTATTCACAATCACAAGTCTTTTGCAGATAAAGAATATTAATTTTTTCATTTCAAACAAACACTAACGCAGTCTGAAAAAAAGATAATTTGGAATTTTGACATTAATTTATAAGCCGAAAAATCTTCACTAGCTGCACTCATTTCCATAGTACTATTTTTACATATTAATTATTATTATTATTAAATACAAACAAGTACTTAATATTGGTAAATATATTCTTGTAGAAAAGAAATACATTCAAAACAAATTCAAAACAAGCTTGTTCAAATCCTTTCACACTCATTTCATACTACTTTTTTACTCCCTGGAAAAATACCGGGATTGGGGTTGGAAAAATATGGTAAGTCTACTCAAAGGTCTCCAGCAGTGATCGAGAGGGGAGTTTCCCCAATCAGAACCTTACTGGTGAAGGGGTGTTGGAAGGAGGTGTAGGAGGCAATCTCGCAAAAATGGTCAACAAAATCCCAATCTATGCCTCCCAAACCGCTGGAAACGCTCTTGTCTCGGCTGATCCCAGTTGGGAGAAATTTAATCACCAAAGAGTATCACCACAGACAAAACATACAAGGTGTATAAAAGATAAACAGAATACTACATGCACTTTATCTGCGGTACAACCAACTTATCAATAAATTTTTAACTAATTCTCAGCATTCAAATTCAAATTATTTTTTATTTAGACAAAGATACATGATAAATCAAAATTATGAAGTTAATTAGTTTTAAATACAACATGGTAAATTAAAATAAATTGGGTAGCTTACTAATACCTTGTCAAAACAAAAATACTACTTGCTAAATTAATGAAAATTTTGTTTCCATTATTGAAGCTATTGCATTATTTTCGATATTTTGCTTTGGAATAAATTAATAAATAAAACTTAAATACTCTTATATCACTTACAATTCAGTATGACGGCAATTATCTTCTTCCGTTTTCAGCAAAAAGCTAAAAACGTCATATTCTTTTATACATCAGAAGTGGTCCTTGATTACTTTGTGGTACTCTTGTGGTCCTTGACGAATAATCGCATAAAAAATTTATTCGAAAGTAGAATATTAACAGTATAACAGTAGCAGTATAATAAATGCAATCAACAAATTAACTTTTAAATAAAACTCGAATTCATGCTGTATTCATTTGGGCGACTGGCCAATCGTCTGCAACAAGAAGAGCATGCGCTTTCCACTATCCACAGCACAGATCTGCCGTGTGTCTGTGTGCTACCGGTTCATCCATTGAACCCCCCCCCCCCCACCAGGCCATGCAAACACCCCCTACAGACATAACCACCGATATTCATCCTAGACCAATTTCAACCCCCCCCCCCCCCCCACTGGCAATCCTCTCACCAACTGCACCTTCCTAACCAGTAACTGCATACCATAAATCAGTGTTCTCGGTCCTCTGTGAACAGGTCTTTTCTCTTTGAACCCTTCCAGTGCAAAAAGAGGAGCACGTTATCCTGATAACACACCCAGTTCAGGAGATAACACCCCCCGAGAAGGACGGCTAGGATATCCTAGATTTAACGTTGATCCCTTTTCTGGAAACGAAACCTAGAGAGCTTATCTGTCCGCTGTAACAGCCACTGGAGCTTACATCCCCCAGTATTAGTTGGGAATGGATAATTCAAGTTAAAATACCCAGCTAACCAGTGACCGTTTTTTCCACGCTTCAGTTCTCAACGACTGAAACTATTGTATTTTTGAGAGTAACTTATGTGGTAAAGCATTCCCTGTAAATGATTTTTTACAAAAAGTCAGTTTAACCACAAAAGATTTATATATTACTCTGATAGTTTTTTCATCTTTCTTTGTTGTGGTAAAGGTGAAATTGTAGAAGATATCCTTAATGAATAATAAGAAGTTGTTACAATCACATTTATTGAAAATAGTGGGATACTAGTTTCGGTTCAACAAAGTTTGTTTGAGATTGATAAAGGTGTAACAAACAAAACTGGTATCTCACTATTTTTAATAAATGTGGTTGTGCTAACTTCGTCTGATTATTCATTAGTTTTTTCATCTATAGTTTAATTGGATAAGTATAATTTTAGCATACAAACTCAAGTATTAGTAAGCAATCCAATTCGATAGACTATTATTATAGTCTGACAGGACATGTGTGTTATTTTTTTGTAGATTACGTCTTGGAGACTCCAGTTAAGGAGTATAAGACAAGTCAGATCAACAATTATACTCTTATACACTAGTTACCATAATTACTATATCAATTAGTTGGGGTGAGGCTTAATTTTGATGTGAAAGGAACTCCTGTACACTATTAAAAGCTTTATCAACTTAATATTTTTTCAATTGTTTTTTAAAAATTTCTATATTTTCAAGACTATTTAAAAACTGCGGTAGCTTGTTGTAGAGTTTCCTACCAATATAACTAGGGTTTTGTTTGAATAAGCTACTTTTGTGACTCACCAAGTGATAATCTCCTCGACCTTACCTTATTTATAAGGTAACCTTTAATTCTTTAAATTAAATTACCTTAAATACGTTATAATACAGCAATACTTTAGTAGAGTATAATTGTGAGTGTCTGACTCACATGCTATTCTGATGCTTGAGAAAAGTTTTCAACAATATTCTCTCTGAATTCACCATTCAACTTCAACTCAACTAATTGATATAGTAATTATGGTATCTAGTGTATAATATTGTTGATCTGACTTGTCTTATACTCCTTAACTGGAGTCTCTAAGACGTAATCTAAAAAAACCCTGTTCAACTGAACACATGATATTTTTGCTTATGCATCAAACTTTTAATTAACTGCATCACGGGTTTCCTCATGACTGGGGAAAAATCGGATTGTTACAGTGCAACAACTATTCAATAGCACTATTTCCATAAACTAGTACAAAACAATTCTCAGTAAAAAATAGTTTCTGAGGTTGGTTGATGGCATACATCATTGTAGAAAAAAGAACACTTCAGCTGCTTATCTCCCATGTTATTCAGCAGTGTTTCACTCCCAGTTATGTGACATGAAATCCTAGTAAACCCAACAAATACTAGTAAAATGAATGATTTTTGAAAGATTCACATCTGAACACTCACATTTTTATTTCCTTCCATCTATTTTTCATTTTTATCCTCAAATGATTTTAAATGCAGGATTAACAGATGAACTACTATTCATGGATCAATTTTGATTTTTTGATTTCCATTACTCATAGTTGAACAATCTGCAAAGTTTTTTGTTTAAAGCTGATTGGCTCCAGAGTACGCTAGCTGGCTAATAATTAAATGGCGGTCAGACAAATCAATAGTTTTCCTGGCATTATAAGACATTGGGTGTTGTGAATAAAGTTAAGTACGCACTTCGTTCTCAAAAAACTGAATCAGCGCTTGGGATGCTTTTTCTTTGATGTGGATAAAAATGGAATATTTCATAACTGCTGTTTTCACGCCATCCGATTGGACTGCAGTCGACTCAACAGATCAACAGTGAACTCCAGTCATTGAACAGAGTTCACTCACTCATCTCATGAGTTTGTGCTCAAATTTATTCACACTACTTATTATCTCTCATATCTCAATGCAAAATTTGGCATTACCATAGATCAACCTCAGCATGACTTCATTATATCAACAACATCTACAACATTATATAGAAAAATATATTACAGACTTAGCTCGAATGGAACTTGTTGCCATTCGCTCAGTAAAATAAGTTAAGCAAGTAGTGAATGATTAGACGAAATTGTCACAACCACATTTATTAAAAAATATTGAGAAACTAGTTTCGGTTGTTATACCATTATCAATCTCAATTTAACTAAAACTAAAGTACAGAGGAGCTTAATATATACTGAACATGTAATGATACTATTGGCTAAGCGAGAAAGAGGCTGACCTTCATCGAAGTTTGTGATTTGCTGACAAGTCACGCCCCCTGGTGAGAGGAGTATCAAGCAAAAATACGAGTCAAATCAAAAACTAAAAACTGTGAACATCTAGAAAGCAACAAAAAAAAAAAATACGTAATAAGGCTAGAATTGAATCATATTAAAACTAAAGAATTAGAAGCTTCCTGAAATTCGGTCAAGGTCAACCGAGAAATACGCGAAAGAACTGTTTTTAAATGATAGGCTGAAATTATGATGAAACCAAGTTAGTTGTATTGAATTTTCTTAGTAATGGCGAAGGTGATATTGTGGAAGGTATCCATAATGAATAATAAGACGAAATTGTCACAACCACATTTATTAAAAGTTCGAGAAACTAGTTTCGGTTGTTACACCATTATCAATCTCAATCAAACTCAACTCAGTTTGATTGAGATTGATAATGGTGTAACAACCGAAACTAGTTTCTCGAACTTTTAATAAATGTGGTTGTGACAATTTCGTCTTATTATTCATTTTGTATTGAATTGGTTAAAATGAATTTTTTAATTTAAACTAGTATTGGAATCGTTTTATCGTTTTAGGTTAAATGAGAAAAAAGTGTTAATAAGTTGAATAAGTTAACTGGAGCGCTTGATTAGATAAGACTCTGGCTAGCTTCGCTTCCTGCAGCCTTGGGCTCGAATCTCATTCAGCTATAGATGTTTCTAATCTTTCACCTCATTACCCTCGCACAAGTCTCCAGGCTCATATGGGCATCATCTGCAATAAAAAACTTCTATAATAAATTACATTGAACATAAAATAAATTATGAAATGGGGAGTACACTAGAGAAAAAACAATAACAAAATTGCTGTCTAACATTAGCATGTCAACCACATTGTCAAAGAAGTTGATTTACTGACTGACTGGCTGACAAGCTTAATGGTTAAATGCGCCAGCACTGCAACATATAATAACAACGAATTTGGGTGTGTGAGATGATGAGGAGGGGGGGGGGGGCAACAGCAACATTGCATGTGTGAAGGCGATCGAATGTTTATGACAGTTTGCTGGCCGAGTGACGGGGCCAATTACAAAGTCAATACAGCGAGCAACACGCAAAACAAACATTACCTGCACCTATTAGGAAATTGCAATGCAAATAAATTGCTAGCTCCTATTAGAGATGCATAGATAGCTTGTAATTAACCGGCGTAGCGAGCCACGGCTGGCGGGTGTCTTTCATCAAACTTTATCGCGGCTTTCGGTCTATTTTGCAATTTAATTTCGGAAGCTAACTGCCGAACTGTATGAGTTATTGTCTGCATTTCGCTGGTAGTGCCCCAATTGAAATTGATAGTGAAATTTATTTCGATTTTAATGTGCTTGTAGATTAATTCATTGATGCAGATAGTACTAATCAAAATAAACTGCAGTATAGTAAATACTGTACTTCTAGTGTAAATTACCCCTTTTTGTATCGATTTTACATTTTTTCCATAATTTAATCTTTCATATTCTCCCCTCACTCACTCGCTCTCTCTCACTCATTCTCTCTCTCTCTCTCTCTCTCTCTCTCTCTCTCTCTCTCTCTCTCTCTCTCTCTCTCTCTCATACTAGGTTATCAAGGTTAAGTTTCAATGGACGAATTTTTGTCCAGACTTCGCCCTTATTACATAAATGCTTCACATAAAATCTCATTGTTAATATCCAAGCTTTTTCTCAAAAACAATCTATTGTGTTGTTAATAATATGCTTTTTAATCAGTCACAATGAAATTTTGTGAATTCACGTTAATAAAGTAAAATCTTATCTTTATCTATACTATATTTCTTACTCTTTTTATATTGATTTTTTCTCCATTTGCATCCCTAGAGGGGGAATGTCACCTGTACTTTCTTCATTATTTAGTTTTGTTTCTTCTGTTCTCATATTTCAAAATCGTATTTAGTTTTATTTCAAAATCGTAAACTTCTTGTATTCTGTAAACTTTATTGTAAACTGTAAATAGTAACCTTTATTATATTCTGTACTGTTTTTTGATAAATTTGTATTGATTCCTCCTCTAAACAAAGACTTGTGCCATATTAGAGGAGACATTTTTAGAGGAATTTGTTTGTGCACAATTTTTTCTGAAAATAAATATTGAATAATAAGACTAGAAGTTGTCTCAACCACATTTATTGAAAACCGTGAGAAACTTGTTTCGGTTATTACGCCATTATCAATCTCAAACAAACTAAAACCAAAGTACAGAGTAGCTTAATATATACTAAACACAGAATGATAGATACTATTGACTGTAGGTGAAAGTGTTTCTCATAGGCTGACCTTCATTGAAGGTCTGTGATTGGCTGAAGACCCTAACAAGTCACGCCCACTGGTGGAAGGAGCAACAAGGAATAATCAGTGTCAAAATCGTAACAAACAAGAGCAATACATAAGTAGACTGAATTAAACAATTAAAAAATTTAAAAAGAATAACGCTAAATGAAATGCAGTCAAGGCCAACCGAGAAAACAAGAAAGCACCGTTATTGAAGAGTATAGGCCGTTATGATGAAACCAAGTTAGTTGTATTGAATTGGTTGAGATAAATTTGATCATTTAAACTGTATTGAAATCGTTTTTACCTATCCAGTTATCACCGAAGCTTCTAAAATGTTCAGAAAATCTAAAATCTCGAACAAAATCCAAAGTTATATCTGCTTTCCTTGGACTATTGGACTAATTTGAATAATTATTCACTGTCAAGTGAAATCATTCTAAATCGATATTTCTGTCTTGAAAAGAAAACTTTCGTTTTGTACTTTAAAAATTGAAATTTCTGGTTAAACTTGGTCATAACCTGAGATTTTGATCGTTTTTAAAGTAAAATTCTAAATTGATACCTTTGAAAAGAAGCAATGCTTGTAACTGAAAGTGAAATTTCTAGTCAAACTTGAACATAAACTGACATTTGGATTTTTCAGTTGAAAATTTGTAAAGAAAGCAGTAGTAGGCTGTGCCTTTTGTATCTTTGCGTGATTGTATTATTGTAATAAATGAATAAATATTGAATAATAAAATTTAAAAAGACTTTTAAATGTAAATTGTGACTCACGTTATGGCGTGAGGGCCGTTTCACTCTCTTGTCAAATGCATCATTAGACGACCGACAGTACACTCAACACTTGAAAAATACAAATACGTGAAAAAAGTACACTTGAGTGTACTGTGGGTCGTCTGACGCTGCTCTTGACAACAGAGTGAAACATCCGTCACGCCATAACATGAGCCACAATTTTCATTTAAAAGGGTTTTTAAGTTTTATTATATATTAGTGGAAACTAATATTCTTCTTGCTTCCAAGGATTAGGCAGTTGCCTGTTCCGACTCACAATAGCCTATATATTTTTTGAATCTGCGCTACAAGAAAATTCAAAATGAAGCCTTATTGCCATCTCTTTAATGGTCTTCCAACATCTCTTTTTCCCTGTAGTTTATATAAAAGAGTTTTAAGTGTAATTCTTTCCGCTGACATTCTTTTAACATGCTCCTTCCAATATTGCCGGTACTGAACAACTTTTTTATTTAGGCAGTAGACATTCATTTCGGCCCGAATATCGTCATTTCTTATGTGATCCCTTCGATCACAACCCTTCACTCGACGGAAGAATCGCATCTCTGCCGCCTGCACTCTACTTTCTTGTGGTTTAGTGGTGACCCACGATTCACTACCATAGAGGAGAATTGGAGTGGCCATCACTAGATGGATCTTCAACATCAAAATATTGAATGTACACGAAATGTATAGAGTTGATTGTTCGTTATGATTTCAGGTCAGTCTTTCAAGTCTTTCTCTATCTATTTTTTGTTCAACTCTTCAGCTTGACATTTCAACAGTGATAACAAGATATTCCAACGTAATCCATGAACAAACATCACTAGGGAGGCAGACAAATGAATGATAGATGAAGGAATAAGTGAATCGTCAAGTAATCTGATATGTATGACCATCAACAGATAGAAACCCCTGGGGCAACCTGCTCAAAAACCTTGTAGACTAGACCAACCCTTGTCTAATTTTATGCAATTGTTTGATGTACTGAAGGACCGTGACTAATCTCTTGGATGTATGTTCTTGCCTGGAAGGGATCAACACGAGTTGATAAATTGCATTGTCCACTGTTCTTGAGATAGACAAGGAGGGATGCTTCGTACAACAACATCGCTATTATCAGTCAGTCACTCCTTTAAAAAGACATCTGTCATCGCATTCATTTCATATTTAATGATGATGTTGATGATTAAGATTGATGATGATGACCGTATAAACCGGTCGAAGAACTGGGGAAGGGTTGGAAGATTAGAGAGAGGCCTTCAACGTTTCAAAACATCAAACGATTTGCTTCCACCCCAAAACTCAACCACCTTTACAAATTCGACCAGTTCTCATAATATTTTCCCTTCTTCGCGCACCCCTTCTGGTAAACCTACTATAATCAACGTATTAATGTCAAATGCCGCTCCTCTTTTTCCAGCTTGACTCACAACAACGTTCTATGGTTTCTCAGTTTTTTAGCATTGACAATTTTCGGCATCATATTGTCTGAGCATCATTCTCCCTCATCCTTATTTTGACCCTTCTTCATACAAGTATGCGAAATAGGGCATGTTATCCCAAAAGGTCAGTAATCAAAGGTATGGTAATACAATCTCTTGCAATAGAAAGCCCTCTATGGGATTGATTTTGAGGCTTCTTTTGTCTATTGATAGCCCTATCTAAATATCAATAAATAAATATCAATATCAAATATCTAAACTGTTATACGATATTCCAAATAAAATATTGATTATTCACGAAAAGAAAATCTTCTGTAATAGGGTATAGGCGATATTGCTGAACTTGATATAAAACCATACAATATACCAATCATCTACTAACAAGTGATCTCAACTCCTTATTTCTCCTTTACAATTTTTTGTTCTATTTGCCTCATTCTCTTCTTTTCTCCTTTATTATCAACTAGCGGTTCACCCGTGCGTTGCAACGGTATTTTAGTTATAATAGTGCTAGCTGGCCATTGATATTTCTGTGCTTTTCAACTCTCTTACTTCTGCTGCTGGTCTTACTGTATTATTTTTGTTAATCTGTTGTGTTATTAGTTCCTCCAATTTTGTTCGTGTCTCCATGTATTCACTATCTATTTGCCATCTGTACTCCATTTCAGTTTCTAGCTCCTCTTCTTTTGTGTGCGAGTCTATTTCTTCTTGGACCTTGTTGTAGTTATTCCAATACAATTCAAGTGTATTTAGCTTCACCTTGATTGCTGCTACTGTTAGATCTTCATCGAACCATTTCTTTGCTCGTGTGATTTGGCCTTTAAACACAGCTCTACTCTTCTTTAGTTTCTCCATTTCTTTTTTGTCCATTTTAATCCTCGTCGCCAATTGTTATGTCTTAAATAGGTAATGAAATACTTCTGTATAATTCATCAACCATCTTGTATTGAAACTTATTACAGAATGACTTGTTATCAACAACATAAATTATAACTAATGCAAAATCATATGTATTCTAATCATCTGATATATGGCAGGCCCGACGCGCATTGCTGCGTTCTCATAAAAATTCTCCTTGATTTTATTATTCGCCACCTCCCGCTGAGGTTACATTTCAAATTAGGAAAGAAGTTAGTCCTAGGGCTCTTCCAGCTGATCATAGAGGCTTTGTTGTTTTCTTAATCACCACCTCTGAATGAAGAAACATTTCAAATTTAAACCTCCTACGACTATAAGGGTAGAAGAAGCTAGGTTTTTTATTTTTGTATTCGCCACCTCCCGCTGAGGCTGCATTTCAAATTTCTAGCTGCATTGGTTAACAGATGTCATCAACCTGGCATAATTACATTTCATCATACCCAGTCATATGTTTCCTACATATTGCAAGGCTCCAACTGCACGGTAGCTTACTTACATGCAAAGTGCAAAGTCTTTTGCTGTTCAAAGACAGCGTAAATAACGCCGCTAAGGGGCCTGCCATATGATTAAAGACTGTTTACTTCTATCAGCTGTTCCTTTAAGCTGTTTGGCCGGCAAGTTCAGTAGGTTAGGTCTATAAAATGGATTAATTAATAATTATTATTAGCTCCCCTATTGAAATTTATGGTCAGAAACCATCCCCAATATTCACACAACATATTCCCAAAGTTTCATGCCGATCTGTCAAGTAGTTTTGGAGTCTATAGGGAACACACATACATACATACATACATACAGACAGACATTCATTTTTATATAATATATAAATTATATATATATAAATTATCTCTATATTATAGAGATAATTTATTATCAATGCTTAGCTCTGTACCTTACTAAACAATGTTGTTTGAATTACACTTTCCAATGATTAAATATAGGTAGTATAGATAACTCAAAATCACACTGTTAACATAAATTTACCATGAAAAGTTAATATTGACAACGCAGATCGTTATGGATAGAGAAATTCAAGAAGTTAACATATAGAATTTTATATGAAAGCCTATAATAGCATTTTTACATAAACTCTTGTAAATTGGCAGTCATGGCGAGTGACTAAGAATATTATGATGTTGCTAATGAAATAGCTAATGAAACTAATTAGAAACTAATGGAACAACAGAGAGCAACAGATGCTTTATTATTTATACAAACAACTTTATAAGTAAAATACTCCTTTCGCAGGACCTGCAAAACTTAGCGAATTTCTGTATTTTTTCAAATATTTATGAATATCTATAGGCTATATATTTTGTAATATCTGCATTTCAAGAAATTCGCTCAAACCCTCCCCCCACGAAATTAAAATAAACTAGCTCCATATTCGCTTTTATCACCAAAAAATACTGATAACTAATCACTTTTTTCATATTGCACAGAAATTGGCAAATTAAAAAATTTTCGACGACATTTTGAAAATGGCTGCTTTTCTCAAAACGCACTGGTTTTTCGAGGTGGATGAGTTGAAATTCGGATTCAGCGCCTCAAAAACCATAAGGAACAGTCAAGAAAAAAAAATATTTTTTTTCCTGAAACACTTTTTTAGCACCAAATAACTAACTCCATAGGGCAAGATACAGCTTTTGACAACAATGGTTTTTTCTTGATATCTTGAAAATTTGTTGAGCTAGAAGGCAGTGCAATACCTTAAAATTTTTGACTCTATGAGCTCTATCTTAAAGTCTAACAATAGAACTAAAATTTTCAAATGCAACCCTTTTTTTCTTGAAAACCCCTAATTTTGGCGGGAAAATACCCCCGATAAGGGGGTTAACCTTTTTGGATTTTCCTGGCTAACGAACTTGTCCAAGCTATTCACAAGAGGAAAGTGTATACCAAATTTGGTGGAAATCGGACATCTCCTTCAAAAGTTATCGTGCTATCAGACACATAGATATATATATATATATATATATATATATATATCTACATATATAACATTTTGTGCCACTATGATTTTTGTACTCTGGGGGCTCCAAAACAAATTTCCATCATGGTCCCGGGTGAAATTCGCTAAAACAGTGATATTAACCAAATTCTGGACGTACACGATTATAATACAAGTAGCCGAGGAGATTATCACTTGGTGAGTCACAATAGTAGCTTATTCAAACAAAAACCTAGTTATATTGGTAGGAAACTCTACAACAAGCTACAGCAGTTTTTAAAGAGTCTTGAAAATATAGAAATATTTAAAAAAACAATTGAAAAAATATTTAGTTGATAAAGCGTACAAGAGTTCCTTTCACATCAAAATTAAGCCTCACCTCAACTAATTGATATAGTAATTATGGTAACTAGTGTATAAGATTGCATAATTATTGATCTGACTTGTCTTATACTCTTCAACTGGAGTCTCCAAGACGTAATCTACAGAAAAAAGAGAAAAAAAAACCAGTTGGTTTAACAAAGAATAATGCCAAATTGAGATCACCAGTGAAGAAATGGACAACACTTATCACACAGAGTAGTTGATTTCTGCACTGCGAATAAGAAATTGTCACTTAGATTATTTGTGAAGTCAGCTATCTGATTAGCAACATGGTAATTCCACTTACCCACCCAATATTTTATTTTTTTTTAATTTCACTTTTTTCATTGCTGTAAATTTCTATAGATTTTCAATCTTACTTAGTTGTATACTTTCTGGTGTCTGTTGCAAAACATTTAACAACCCAGTTTTATTGGCACTTGTATTAGATATTGCGAAATCTTGTAGGAGTTTTCACTTGTAGATTGCAATAATTATTGTTATGCAATAAGTCCCAGTAACCGTCCTTGCTGGTTGATACCATAGACTAGGTAATACTTATACTATTAGTAAGGTATTTACTATATAGTTATACTCTAGGTTTTTATTATCTTTGTTCTAGGTGGAGATTCTATTATCTAAGCTGATACTCCCTTCATTAAGGCTGTGCACAGGGTTTGTGGTCATACTTTTTTTCGAAGTTTCTTGTATTGAATATTATTAGGGCTTTGAAATGTTATCTATTGCTGTAAGGAAAAACTGTTTTCTTCAATTATTCTGTGAAATATGGGGGTTCAAAGTTGAATTTTCGGTTTTTGGGGGCAATTGATCACTCTGTGAGTGATTTTTCACTTTCGATAAATTTTCCATAACTAACACACATTGAGAAATAAAATTACATATTTTTACTGTGATGAAACAATTATTAGTTTTTTCGAAATATTTTTTTAAAATTTGTAAAACATTTCAGTTTCTTAAACATTTATTTTGAAAAAACTTGTTAGATTGAAATAACAATTATGTCATTTTATTCCACAATATGTCTTTCAGTTATAGAAAATTTATCGAAAGTTTAAAATCTCTCAGAATATTTAAATAGATCAAAGACCGAAGAATTTCAACTTTAAACCTCCATATTTCGCAAAATAATTGGATAAAAATGTTTTTCCTCACAGCAAGAGATAACATTTCAAAGCCCTAATAATATTCAATACAAGAAACTTCGAAAAAAATTATGACCAAAAACCTTGTGCATAGCACATTTCATTTTTTTTTAGTTTGTCACACCACAAATAAGCAGCATCCAGCTTCATCTGTTATGAGAAGGATGTTGACCAACCACGAGCCACGATGCGCCTCCGCCACCGACTCCGCCACCACGTCTTATCTTGGTGTCATAATTTGCTGGTCAGCGGCCAACTGGGACAGCTACTGACAAAAAAAATCCGATGCTGCACTCTGCCGGACGTTGTATAAACTATGAGCGTCCGGATGGAAAGAGACACCGACATGGCAAGATAAGAAATATGATGGGACCGCAACGTTGGTGATGATCAAAAGAGAGAGAAGGTGGGAGAGAGAGGAATATAGAAGTATAAAACAAGAGATATAGAGTGAGAGAGTGAGTGTGAGAGAGAATGAGAAATTAGAGTGATTGAGAATTCCAACTAGAAAAATTTGAGGAATTATTTGGGAAATACATGGGGATAATATATTTTTTTTAATGTTCCAAACCTCTTAAAAATGACACAACTATTCTTGAATTATTGGGAAATGATAGCCGTGAACCGTAGCAGGTATCTGTTCAATCAGATAGCGTTAAGCAGCGTCCTCCTGGGCACTCGATGTGAGGGTGACCGATTAGATTGGCCAGCAAAAAAGACACTGTTCTCTGCTGTAAAATCACTTCCTGGTGGTTCGGAACCCACCTAAAACTGTAGGTCCAGCTCATCAATAACCATCATCCAACTCATTACCCACGCACAGGTCTCAGACCTATGTGGGCTTCATCCTCAAAAGAAAAAAAAATTTTTTAATTTTAAACTCAGTAAGACGAGAATTTTGACCAGAGATAATGGGATGTACTATAATACTTCTTATTGTCCTTGATTATAACGGTTTTACTTTTTATCATATAGTTGTGACGTATAGCGAATAGTTTCTGGAATGTTCCAATGTATGTGTGATAAATATCTCCACCAAAAGTTGGAAACCGAAATAAGGCAAAGTTCTGAAATGAAGTTTTACAAAAAATTCCCGCGTCAAATTGTAGGGAAAATAACATTTCATAAACGGAAAAAAGAATTATGCTTCTATCTAACTATTATACTTCTAAGTGATAACTTATTTATTTATTTTACAACAAATGTGAATACAACAGACTATTGCCCAAAACTGCTTTTCATAAAATTTCAAATTAGAAAAGAAATCTTATTCTTAATCTTATGAGGAATTTACCTTTCAATTAGCGTTATAAGTATAGGACACCCCACTGAATATTTTCAAAAGAATACCAAATTCTATTAAGAACTATATTTTCAAGAAATTCCAATATTTTCAAATCCTTCGAGAGTTATACCTATACTCCAACATTTTCATATATAATTTTTCGTTTAATATTTAATCTTTCTATTCAATCCAACATTCTTAATTCAGTATTACTGTATTTTCATGGAATTTTCAATAAAAACAGATGTTCTATATGCTATTAATATTTCTATGAGAATTACAACATTTCCAAGCGATGAGAGTGTCAAGTCAATAGAGAGAGAGAGCTACAAATTGAAAAGCCAAAGTGCTACAGAGAAAATGACCATCTGTGTCCATACACCACTACGGCTTACTATAGTGCTTAGGGGTATAAGTAGCACACACGAAGTAGTCTATACAGTAGTGGTTTATTCCACTCTTTTTTGATTGGATTATCTAGCTTATGATTAGCTCTTGGTCACTTCAATCTCTATTTCTTCCCTCTATTTGTTTCTCTCACACAAAAACTTTTTCCAAGGAACAGACACATATATAGGTTAATGTGGAGTAGACTTGTAGATATAGATATAAAATAGTTTAATGCGGAGGAGACACGTCTGGAGATGAGTCAGACGATGCAGTATCAGTGTCTCTGCTTTCTTCTTTTCAGCTCCAGACTCCAAACCAACCGCTACTGGATCTGGATCGGAAACTGGGCCGGAATTGCAGAACAATCCATTGGTCGTCACATGCATACTGACCACATGCAAAACATTTTAAAGCCTGAAGTTCTCATGAGACAGCAGTGAAGAAATAAGCAAGACACCAGACTGAATGTGTCATGCAAATGTGTAGGGATGTGATTGCAGTAGGAAATGTCTTTAGTATTCTCATGGAGGCTATATTTTTCTATATAGTGTATAATAGTAGATGTATATCTACACTATAAGAACTTCTAAATAGGCCAGCAATATGAGTGGGCTCAGCCATTTCAACTTATTTTATAGCAGCTACCTCATAGTATATTAAAGGGATTTCTAACCTGATTTATTTATGAATAAATAAATTTTTATGTAAGGTTTACCCAACCGATAAGGATTATTATTTGCAAAGTAGTTGTACAAGTAATAACTTTTTCAGTTTTTGGTGAGTTTTAAAAAATTGATTAAGTATATTAAGTAATTGGGTTTCCACGAATGATTAGCTATTATAAAAATTATTAGGTATTATTTATTTTAATATTAATTTACTATTTAAAAATTTGTAAAGAAATCAGTAGTGGGCTATGCCTGTTGTATCTTTACTTGATTGTGTTTTGTGCTCTAAATAAATGGATGAATGAATTAGCATTTCTGTAACACATTGATCTTAGCCGTTTTTAGTCATAGTGATATGACATTTATATCTTTTTCTTTCTTCGGAGGACCTTCGGTCTGAGACCTGTGCGTGGGTAATGAATTGGATGATGGTGATTGATAAGTTGGACCTACAGGTTTAGGTGGGTTCTGAACCAACGGGAAGTGATTTTATAGCAGAGAACAGAGGCTTTTTGCTGGCCAATCCAATCGGCCACCCTTACAAAGAGCGGCCAGGAGTTTCGTAGCTTATCTCTGATTGAACAGATACTTGCTACTGCACTCGGCTATCACTTCCCAATGACTGTAATATGCAGTACAGTACAGTTGTAGTTTGTGAGCAACCTTATTGAATGAAAAAGTACACTGATTTTATTAATCAAATTTCCTTGGTAAAATGGGAGGGAAATAGAGCTCAAATCTGATTATAATTTATGCTCAAATAAATCTACTGTATGCGATAGAATTATTGAATTATCAATTAAAATTTTACTTCTCAGTTTAAATTTAATTGAACCAGTATTTTCCAGGTTCACTCCCATAATTTTAGTATCTGTGACAAAGATCTGACTGGTCATGCAAGCACAATAGGAGAATGGTTGAGTTCATGGGAGCCTTACCGGTAACTGGAGAATATTACCGGTTTATTCTGGTTGGTCTATTCAAATAACGGAGTATCCTAAATTCATTCTGTTCAATCAGATTAGATAAAGTACGCTCTCCTGTGCCCTGTCTGTAAAGATTGCCGATTGGATTGGCCAGCAAAAAAGACCCTGTTCTCTGCTGTAAAATCACTTCCCGGTGCACCATCCTTAAAAAACAAATAAAAAAAAGATGTTAAAAAATTTGAATACACCAATCAAACGCCACCGGTAACATTTACCGGTTGCCGGTAAGGCTCCTATGAACTCAACCAATCTCATTGGTCTATATTCCCAGCCCAGTGACGTAGCCAGGGGGGCGGGTCCTGGGGGTCCGGACCCCCCCTTCCGGTCCTAAATTTTATATAATTTTCCATTAAATTAAACGTAAAATAAGACAAAAGCACTGATGTTGGTGTTAATTTTCAATGCCAGGAGAGCTAAAAAAGACTGTTCTAGAGCCTCTATTTTTCAAAAACTTTCCGGGAAAGTACCCCCAGACCCCCCCCCCCCCCCCGGTCAATCGACCCGCCCCATTTCAAAATCTTGGCTACGTCACTGCCCAGCCAATCACGTTGCTTCTGTTCCACGATCAGCCATTTTGTTAATCGACCTAGGGATCTGATACAAAGTGGCCGAACTGAGTTGAGTTGGTATAAATAACTACGAATGGAATAAATCATGTATCCTCCTCTGAATGTGATGTAAAATACATGTTAAATTTAAGATGAACCGAATGCATGAAAAGGTGTACCTTGAAAAAAAATGCGGCACTTAGTGAAAATAGTGTAGAGACTCTTTTATACTACTTTTATATTACATTGATTTTTTATTGATTTTGATTGATAATTTGGTATTATATTAATTAGTAGAAAATATGAAAAAATTTGAACATAAGTAAATTTAGCGTCAAAGACCAATAAATTGTGGATTTCAATACAAAATTCATCAATATGGTAAATTAATTTATTGCAAGAAATAAATAAAAACTAATTAAATTAATTTTTGGACTTTATCAGGTTCTATAATTTTTAAAGAACCTATTCAAGTCTAAAAATGTCCAAATTTAGCCTAGGAAAGTTCTGATAACAAGCAAGCCTCTTAGAAGACCCAACGAGCTGCCTATCATTTAAAATAAATTTTCAATTTTTCATTGAAAATTATCTTTAAAAATGAATCATTTAATGATCTTTTAAAATGAATATTGAATTTCTTATGAATACTTCCACAGTTTGACTGGTGGAGTCCAAATTAGGATTGTAATCCAAAGATGTGATTGGCTCTCGTTCGTTTAATGGGCGTGGCCTCTATGTGTAGATGCAATATTGGCTTACATTACAAATCTTACATAGGTCAGACACGGTCAGAAAAAAAGGAGAAAAACAAACTTGGAGAAAAAACTGGCAAATTGCCAATATATCAGCAATCCTCATCAGATCCTTTTGGAAGTGCTTGCTCATTCAGGCTACACGTTGTGTGCAGAGGTGCATTTTATTCTGTGCAATTGGATTCCTTAAAACTTTTCTGCACATGTACACTGGAAAGGTGAAAAAGTTTTATGTTTGAAATTTATAGAAATTAAATATATTAATGAATATTATTATCACTTTCCCAGTGGTTCGGTACCCACCTAAAACTGTAGGTCCAGCTCATCACTCACCATCATCCAACTCATTACCCACGCACAGGTCTCAGACCAATATGGGCTTCATCCTAAAAAAATTAGACAAAATTGTCACAACCACATTTAATAACAAATATTGAGGAACTAGTTTCGGTTGTTATACCATTCTCAGCTTAATATATACTGAACATGGAATGATACTATTGGCTAAGCGAGAAAGAGGCTGACCTTCATCGAGGTTGTGATTAGCTGACAAGTGACGCCCCCTGGTGGCAACTAAGTAACTGGAGTAAAACCTAAAAACTGTAAACTGTGAAGTTATTGATTTGACACGTATTTTTGCTTGTTACTCCTCCCACCAGGGGGCGTGACTTGTCAGCCAATCACAACCTTCGATGAAATTCAGCCTCTTTCTCGCTTAGCCAATAGTATCATTCCATGATCAGTATATGTTAAGCTTCTCTTTACTTTAGTTTTAGTTTGATTGAGATTGATAATGTTATAACAAACGAAACTAGTTTCTCAGTATTTTTTAATAAATGTGGTTGTGACAATTTCGTCTAATTATTCATTATGGATGCCTTCCAACATATCACCTTCGCCACTACAAAGAAAGTTAAAAATATTATGGAAAAACAGCTACGAAAAGGTTGATACGCTCTTATAATACGATAGTGCTGCTATGTTTGCAGTGTTGACATTTTGCAATGAATTGAAATTGAAACTATTAATAGTAAAAAAATAATGTACAATCCTTCTCACTTTTAACTTCTCACTTCAGACTGAAATCAATCGTCAATTTATTATTGATAAACGTCCCCCCTCCCCTTCAATAACTCTACCAATCTCACAGTATACATAATTTTCTACTTTTTCTTGTTTCAAAAGCAACAAAGTTGCATGTCAATTTACAAGTTTCTGATTTTGTAGGATGATTTTCAGTCTGTTTTTAATTGTATGCCCAGTGGCCGATGCACTCTGCATTTGGCCAATGTATATGATGTGACGTGTATTTCATACGCGCCAAGGTCATTTGCAGCCTGTGGCTGGCTAGGCTGGCTGGCGCATATTTAATTACTGTATTGTAATCGACGACCGAAAAAATAAAAACAGGTGGAGTTCAAACAAGAATAGTAGTCTGGCCGATAAACGTTTATCGACAGCATAAACAGGAGTAATTTTTGCATTTTTAGTGAGAGAAATGCGTTGGAATAATACAATGTTGTTGATCCATCGATCTTCTTCTGTAACAAATGAAAATATGGTGAGTTTATCTAATGCTACAAATTAGTCTACTTACGAGATAGCCCATCTATTATTTATTCCTCAGTTTTCACAAATGATCTGTGTATTGTCATTTGTTGTCATAAGTTGTCATTTCGATTTACTCTCTGTTTTATTGATAGTAGTATCATCCGTATTTAGTTTCGTTATTTAGTGGCATTTTTGGTGTAATGAAGTAAAATGTGCGAATGAAAAAAATTGAATTTGAATGGTTCAATTACATAAAAAATTTAAGATCAATTCAGGAGAGAGGAATACAATGAATAATAAGAAGAAATTGTCACAACCACATTTATTAAAAATATTGAGAAACTAGTTTCGGTTGTTATACCATTATCAATCTCAATCAAACTAAAACTAAAGCACAGAGTAGCTTAATATATACTAAACATGGAATGATACTATTGGCTGAGCGAGAAAGAGGCTGACCTTCATTGAAGGTTGTGATTGGCTGACAAGTCACACCCCCTGGTGGGAGAAGTAACAAGCAAAAATACGAGTAACATCAATAACTAAAAACTGTGAACATCTAGAAAGCAACAAAGAAGAACAATACACAATTAGGCTAGAATTGAATAAATTTAAAAATAAAAAATATAAGCTCACTGAAATGCAGTCAAGGTCAACCGAGATTGAAACCAAAGTACCGTTTAAAAAAAATGTAGGCTAGAATTACAACGAAACCAAGTTAGTTGTATTGAATTGGATAAAAAAAAATTGATAATTTAAACTAGTATTGGAATCGTTTTTTACCAACCTAGTTATCTCCAAAGCTTCTAAAATGTTCAATTGTCTGCCTTTGCCAAACAAATGCAGAGATTCAACAGTTTCTTCAGCCTTGAACTTGTGTCCATTATTAATGAGATGCTCTGCAAAATTTGAATCTTCTTTTTGGGTTTTCCAATCCCTGATATGTTCATTTATTCTTCAGTGAGTTTAAACTTTTTATTTTTAAATTATTCTTATTATTCATTATGGATACCTTCCACAATATCACCTTCGCCACTACTAAGAAAGAGAGTGGAATATGGAACTGTCGTGGGTTCGAATCCCGCTCCACCGTCAGGCATCATTCACCGTGTGAATAATAATAATAATAATAATAATTGTTATTGGAGAATAGACATTCAAAAAAATAGAAATTTCACAAAAAAGCATTTTATTCCTGAAAACAAAATTGAAGCATTCTTTTCTAAACACACCTAGACAAAACTCGATTATATAGCTGCTCCCGAATGACTATTGTATTGTGCTGAAGATATATTATGCCATCAAATTCGTTTGTACTGAAGCTGGCAATTTATTGTCAATGATTGTCAAAATAACGCAGCGGAAGGGTGGACAATGTGTGGTTAGAATTGTATTGACGTTCCGCGGAAAAGCTTTTCGCTATTGTTTGATGTACAGTATCCGTTACACTGTTTGTTGTATGCATATGTTCACAATGTATATGTATAAAAAACCTAAATTGAGAATAAGGTCTGTCCCGGATGTGCACATATAGCAGGGTCCATTACAGGGCTACGTGCAAACTCGTTCCATTTATATTTGCATAGATCTCTTCCCTATTATTGTCCTATACGGTTAAAAATTTCCCCCAATCGAAACCCTTTCCTACAGTGTTATCTCATCTAGTGCATGCCAATTCCCATTTGATGGAGCCTAGATGAGAAACAAAATCATATGACAATGGTATGTTGGTTTTTGCATCTGCATTCTAGTCTTTAAAAAGTGGCACTTTTCGCAATTGTATTTGGTACTATATGAGGGTTTCCATATCAAACAATGGATATAGTGCGATAAAATCTTAATGCATTTTGACATTTCTCGTTGAACAGCAACTTCTCATGAAACTCTAGTACTGGTAATTTATTTAGATAAATTAAAAATAATTTGTAACTCTAATTCTTACTGTCACTGATTTATATCATGAACAGCACGAAAACATGATTTGGGATCAAGATCTTGATTTATGGATTTTTAAGGTTCTTTGAAGCTTCCTCTACTAAAGGGGTACTTGAAAAACATCCACTTTGTAAGAGCCCCTTGAATCAGGAGCCTTGCGCCCTGGAGCGACTGCTCCACTCGCTCCATTATCGGTACGCCACTGAGTTTGATTGAAAAATTGGCCAAAACTCAACAATAATTTACTTTCTTCTATTCAGAAAATAGAACAATGTGTTCAATGATTGGATTGGCCAGCAAAAATACTGTTCTGTGATGTAAAATCACTGTCCGGTCCAACTAAGTTAGGGTTTCCTAACCGTACCCTGCTTATATGTGTATGAAGTTACTATACATGTAAAAAAGAATGATTTTAAGCAAAATATTGACGTACAAGATTATAATAAAAGAAGCCGAGGAGATTATCACTTGGTGGGTCACAATAGTAGTTTATTCAAATAAAAACCTTGTTAAATTGGTGCGAAACTCTACAACAAGCTACCGCAGTTTTTAAAGAGTTTTGAAAATATAGAAATATTTAAAAAACAATTGAAAAAATATTCAGTTGATAAAGCTTTCTATAGTGTACAAGTTAATAGTTCAAGTGTATAGTTCCTTTCACATCAAAATTAAGCCTCACCTCAACTAATATTGATATAGTAATTATTGTAACCAGTGTATAAGATTGTATTGATATAGTAATTATGGTAACTAGTGTATAAGATTGTATAATAATTGTTAATCTGACTTGTCTTATACTCCTCAACTGGAGCCTCCAAGACTTAATCTAAAAAAAAAAACAACTATTTACCCACGCACTGGTATCAAACCTATGTGGGCTTCAAAAACCTTAAAATTTTAGAATTGAATTCACCATTGGGCTTAAAACAACTAAAAGACATTGAAGCTACAGAAAATGATTAGAAATTCGTACACTCATTGAACAGAAAGGGGAATTTTAAAAGATTCTACCGGAATTTTCCAATATCTAATTTTTACATAATTTTATTGAAAAATCGATTTCCTCGATGGTAGGAGTTTGTGAACGACGGACGAATGCATTGGTAATACGGAGATAAAAGTGCTGACCTAGTTGAAAATAATAGGCAGTCATTCATCTGTGAATTTTCAAAAAAGAATCAAACTACTTCAACAGGGAAAATTTCAATCCAGATATCCACGAGCATTCCGGTGATTCCATCAGCGAAACTTTTTATCACCCAAAAAAATGCCCCAAAAAATTCTCATATTATCTTTGAATGAAATTCCAATTACAATCATTTTCAAAATCGAATAGAGCTGCACCGAGCTGCACATGATTTATATAATAATTTGTTCATAAACGAGAGGAACTCCAATGGTAAAATATCTTCTTTTTCCAATTTAGCAAAGAACTACTGGGACGAAACGTTTATCGGAAAACTTGGATCTTAATTGGAAACTTTTGTAGTTGAAGAAAAGAGCCAATTAATCTGGAAGATCACTCATTTTCCAATAAAAATGGAGTTGGAATTTTCATTTTTGTAGTACCTTATTTCTATCAGTTTGAGACAAAATTGAAGGAATAAGGTTTTTGTTTGAATTTTCTCGCTAATTTACCAACGGAGAGCAGTTGAGATCAATTTGAAATAGAATTTTTCATGAGAAGGTATTAGAGTGAACACTAATTAATTAATGAATAAAAAATGAAAAATTATAAGAAAATAAAAAAATTATTCAATCAATAATAATGATTAGCTTTGAAAAATTGAATTTCAATTGTAATGAAAGAAAATATATACCCTATCTTATCTTAATCCTCTTCTTATTCACTCTAACCACAAGCCTTTTCTACAACTCCACATTTTTGCAAAAAATATGATTTATTTGTTTATTTATTCATTCATTCATTTATTTATTTATTTATTTATCTAGTTATCTATGTATTTATTTGTTTATTTATTCATTCATTCACTTATTTATTTATTTATTTATATATTTATATAGTTATCTATGTATGTATTTATTCATTTATTTATTTATTTATTTATTATTTATTTATTTAATTCTTTATTAATTGTGACAAATTTAGTAGTCTTATCAGTCTTTTCTCATACTATCCAAATATCTTGTGTGTTTTTTAATTTGTCATCTTCCCTTTTACCAGAAAAACAATATGAAAAGAGTAAAACTCAAATAATTAAAATGTATTTTTTTATTTAAAGAACCTACATGTATCTATTTGTCATGAATACATAGATGGATAAATTTATTTCCCCAACTTCCTCATCTATTTTGTAACAGCTGATAATTCAGTATCTCTTCATTTTTTAACCGACTTCCAAACAAAAGGAGGTTCTCTAATCGACCTGTTTTTCATGTTTTTTTATGTTGAAGCTGTATTTCAGCCATTTTTTAACATTGTGAACCCGTTCAGTTGTCAAATTATAGGGATTCTTGTCAAGTTACATGCTAATCTGTCCAATTTACAGTTATAAAAAATTTTTATGAGAGGTTTTTTGAAAGTTGTAGGGGTAGCACAGGGTTTTCGACGGTGACAAAATTAGTTCCAGATTACTTATATCTGTACAAATAAGAAGCAACAAATTCAGAACTACAATAAAGATTTTAAAGTGGGCACATACGTTTTAATGTTAATTCCTCTATCAAGTTATATAATTTAGTGAATTTATATTTATAATTTAGTGATTTTTTAATATAATTTAGTGAATTACTCTTAATAATGAGAATCTTCACAAAACAAAATATTTAAAAGTGAAGCACGCACTTTTTAACGTTAATTCCTTCAAAAAATTATATAATTTAGTGAATTTCTATATATAATTTAGTGATTTTTCAATATAATTTAGTGTATTACTGTTAATAATGAGAATGTTCACAAAACAAAACATTTAAAAGTGAAGCACACACGTTTTAATTTTAATTCCTTTATTAAATTATACAGAGTGTTTGAAAAAGAACTCCCTAGTTTTAAATATAAATGAATTGGTGAAATTAATGAGAAACTACATCAATGATTACATACAATGAAAGAGAGTAGCTTCAATTTTCGTTGAATGCTAACGTGAAATCCATTTGCTGCCCTGCACACATTAAGACGATATTCCACTTCTCGCCACGTATTCACCATCATATCAGCATGCTCATGGTTTCTGTAGTGAGGTGGTATGCCATCTTGTTGGACAAACATAAGCCCTTTTTCCACTCAATATCTTCCAATTGGGGAAAGACATACTCTGTCAACATGTCGTAAGAAATGTCCCCGTATAGATTCTTTGACACATTAAAACTAGGGAGTTCTTTTTCAAACACTGTATAATTGAGTGAATTTTCATATCTAATTTAGTGATTTTTCAATATAATTTAGTGAATTACTCTCTATAATGAGAATGTTCACATTTCACAAAGAAAAAGATTTAAAGGTGAAGCACACATGTTTTAATGTTGATTTCTCTATCAAATCTTTTGCTTCAGCGTATCAAACTCGGTGAAACACTAACTTCTCATGACATCTTTACAAGACATGGACATGAATCTCTAAAGCAGAACAGAGTGAGACAGCTGTGCCCGCCCGATGCATTTGTGGCGTTCAAGAAAAGACATGCGCTGAGACAATCTCACGATATATATTATATTATTCATAAATTCAATTTCATAAATGCACTGTAGTTTTGTGAGTGTATTAGTTTTGCTCGTGTTGAGACACACATATGAGTTGGACTGGGAGTCGCTTTAGGGCTCGTTGAGGGACTTTGCGGACTTAGTAAGTTGGACTTCGCGCATTGAAGATGCTAGGCTAGTGTATAGATATAGATAGAGCCTAGCATGTGAACTATATATGATAATACTGCTGTAGTATAATAGAGAGTCAGAGAGTGACTCACAATAAAAGGGATGATGCACTAGAGTCTGACTTCAACACTTGAGACAATATTGTTACATAACAAAGTAACATTGTGCCTTTGTGTGTCTAATTGTGTTGAATTATTACATGTAATAAAGTTCCGTCTACTGAAGACTAGAGATGATTTTCTCAAATGCTCTAAATTCTGTACAAGCAAGAGGAAAAATAACATTTTTTTAAAATAAATTCAACTTTTTAATGCTAAAAAAAGCGTTTTGCTATCACGAAAGAACGGAGGTTTCAAGAAAAGAGACCCCTTGACATGCTCACCCCCAGGAACATAGCCAAGATTTTCTTTCGGGTTTGGCTGAAACCGGGTTAGTCCTATTTGGGGGGGGGGGGGGGAGTTACAGGGAGTTATGGAATAACCAAATATTCCTCAAAATTTCGTGGGTGGCTGAAGTCCCTCCAGCTCTCTCCCCCACAACCAAAGGGCCTGCTCACCTCATCTCTTTTCCTTTTTGTCCTTATTATCTGCTCAAATACCAGAATAACATAACCTTCAGTCCACGTAGTACATCACTTTAGTACATTACACTAACAATTTCACTTTAAAAAAAGGTTATTTGATTATAAAAACTATAAATGATTAATTTATCACTGTTGAGAATGAACGAAAAAGAGCGAAAATATGAATTTTTCCACCAATCTAAAGTGGCTCTTAATCATTCATTATATTGTAGACTACTTTCTATTTTGAACTATATCCATATTCAGGATTTCCACATCCCATCTTTTTGCATCTTACTTCTTACGAAGTGGAACAAAATAAATCTATATTTGAAATAAGCTACGAAACTCCTGGGTGCTCTTTGTAAGGGTGACCGATTGCTGGATTGGCCAGCAAAAAGACTCTGTTCACTGCTGTAAAATCACTTCCCGGTGGTTTGGAACCCACCTAAAACTGTAGGTCCAACTCATCAATCACCATCATCCAATTACCCACCATCACTATCACCCACGCACAGGTCTCAGACCTATGTGGGCTTCATCCTCCGAAAAAAATATGATCAATTTTACAAGAATAACATAGAAGACAATATTTCTCTAAAAGATACAGAAGATTCATTTAGTATTCTCACATTTACGATTTTATCATCGTTTGCACCTAACATGGCCAAAAATATTCAAAATTAAATTTTAATTAAATCAATGTTTCTAAAAAAAAATTCAAAAATAATTACTCTGCACAAATCCTATTATTCTACAGTGACAAACCATTATTCAAAGTACAAAAACATGTCCAAAGATAGTATTTGATATCTTAATACGAATACTGCAGATTTCAGATAAACACAATTAATAGCTAGACATAATATATACGCAATAATTAATGTATAGTAATAGCCAAGCGATTGCACCATGCCAATGTCCATTGTCTTAAGACACAATTGCTGGCTGCAGTAAGTCAACCAGTGCTTAGTATAGTAGGTTCTTAGCTACAAACAAACTTCGTCCCATGTTGTTCTAATGCTAATGTGCACAATAAATCTTAGCCAGGAATAATAGCTTTATAACAATGTTATTGTCCTCTGGCCTGTTTCAGCTTCATTGTTCCCTTACCTACTGCATGAAGAAAATTAGCATATACTAAAATCCGATACCTCCATCCCCCTCCACCAACAACCCCACCCCACCACCCCATGACTAATGTCTGACATTGATTTGCAGTAGTCTAGGAGGTATTCCTCAAAATCAGTTTAATTACTGAACGCATATGAAATAGGGATGGATAGAGTAGACTTCATTGGAATAGTTCCTTTGAAATAGTTGAAGAGCTTCATTTAACAATGTAGAATTGAATAAAGTGAACTTCATTGAAATAGTTCCTTTGAAATAGTTGTAGAGCTTCATTTGCCATGTAAAATTGAATAAAGTAAACTTCATTGGAATAGTTCCTTTGAAATAGTTGTAGAGCTTCATATAAAAATGCAGAATTGAATAAAGTAGACTTCATTGGAGTAGTTCATTTGAAATAGTTGAAGATCTTCATTTAACAATGTAGAATTGAATAAAGTAGATTTCATTGGAATAGTTAATTTGAAATAGTTGAAAAGCTTCATCTAACAATGTTTTATGCTCTGGGCCTGCTATTAGTTCTTTCAATTAAAACAATAATACACTTTTACTTAGAGGACAGGGGATCAAATTGTTCCTGAACATCGTGGTGATTTGATGTCTTGTAACACACAATAAATACATAATATATAGACTAGCTCTTGAACAACCAAAATCCCACTTTAATGGTCTACTTAACTGAAGTGCACTAATAAAACGAAAAAAAAACACACACTTTTAAGTAGAAAATATGACTTACGTTATGGCGAGGCGGCCGTTTCACTCTGATGTTAAGAGCATCGTCAGAAGACTCAGTGTACACCCACAGCCACAACATCCAACACCCATAGAGTGTACTGTGGGTCGTCTGACAATGCTCGTAACATCAGTGAAACAGCCGTTACACCTTAACGAGAGTCATAATTTCCACTTAAAAGTGTTTTTTAAAGTTTTTATTATATATTAGTGGAAACAAGATGAATCTTCAACATCATTGAATGCACTTAAATTAAGCCTCACCTCAACTAATTGAAGTACAGTAATTATGGTATCTAGTGTATAATATTGTTGATCTGACTTGTCTTATACTCCTTAACTGGAGTCTCCAAGACGTAATCTACAAAAAAAAAACTTGTTATTGCTTGATTATGCTCACAAACAAAGAATCTGTAATCACAGGTGGCCTCTGTGGGCCCCGGGGGAAATAAATAAATTTGGGGACCCTTTTTTTAAATTTTATGATCATTTTTTGAAGTTTGTGAGAAGGCCTGGACAGGAAATGAATCAAACCCCCGTTCTATGACCTTTTTTGAAAATTTGCGCCCCCTTGGTCGAGGGCTGTGAGGCAGTGTTCCGGCTGACCCATCCTAGCTAGTTGCAACCTTTTGGCTAATAAATACATTAAAAAATTGTAAAAATTATTGAAAGGATAAATGAATTACTATTTTATTAGTAAATGAAATAATGCTTACATAGATAATAATAATAGCAAAGACAATACATTTCATTGTCTTTGATAATAGATACAAAATTATAGAGAAGAAATAACACTGGAAGAGCTGCAGCAAGAATTTTAAAAGATTAGATTACTTTATTCATGATAAATTTACAATTTTTTTTTTCAATTATGTGCTTAGGAAGTAGACTGTATTTACAATTAGTATTTACATTTTGTTGGAAATATTAACACTGATCTAATGGGTAGAGCTAATGAAATGAAATTTTAAGTGATGCATTTACATGAAAAGGCGAGGTTTGGACACAACATTGTCCATTCGAGCACTTTACCTCAAGAACATTTGGTTTTCGTTATTTTTAAATTCAGCAAAATATTGAATTTAATAAGATTGGGAGATGAGAACAATCTCAAATGGAAGAGCGGATGGGTGTTCATATGAAAGGCTAAATTATGATGAAAGGATGAATTAGTATTTTCGGTGAAGGGGTGGTGAGGAGGAGTTGTGATAGCGATTGGTACGAGTAGGGGGAGGGGGAAACTAGAACGGTGTTTTATTTTATGGTCAATGAATCGATTTGCATGTCTGGTCTGCTTCCGTCCTGTCCGAGCCCCCCTAATCCGGACCGGGCCGTCTTTTACATGCTAATGCATGGCAAAAACGATTTAGGGTGTTGGTGAGTGGGGTGGGGGGTATCTCGTCTCCTCCCCCCCCTACTAGATTAGCGGGAGAGCTCCGACCTAATTTCCGCATTAGAGAGAATCAAATATAGAGAGGTTAATTAGAAAACACTTCCGTTGTCCAATGGTTTCATACTGACGTTTACACTTTATTATAGAAAAGTTGGATTTACTATAGATTTTGACCGGCAAAGCGTAATTAGCAAAAGATTTAGGGTAATATCGATGATGAACTTCAATTTGGACAGGATGAGACCGGATAGATTAGCATTTAGTGAGTCGCAATTACAATAGTAAGTTATTCTAACTTACCTTGTTACCTTGGTATTCAATCCAATTGATATTCATTCATTATCCATTGGTATTCAATTGGTAGTCTTCTCAGTATTGGTGACAGTGTGATAGTAATTATTGTGGTAGATATCCGTAATGAATAATTTTGAAGTCTTAACCACTTTTATCATTAACACACGAGATACTATAGTATCGACTGTTACATAATTTCAATCTCAATTAGTAAAATACAGCTGAAGAGCTTAGATTAGAAGGTTACATACTTTAAACTTTTCTTAGACTAATATACTATTCATCTAAAGACTGGAAGATTCCACATAAGGGGCCTGCCATTGGCTGATACTAGACACGCCCATTAGTAACAAAAATAGACAACCAATAAGATACAAAAATGATCCACAAGTAGAAATCGGGTGGCCAAAAAAAGATCAAACACCCATCAACAATGTATTGATTTTGGAGTCTTCAAGAAGTAATCTACAAAAGCAAAGGAGTGAAGCTAAGGTATTGTAAGAATGAGAATCCAAATTAATGTGAATGAAAATTTTTCAAGATTTATTTTGTGATCTTCTTATTTATTTAGTCTCTGACTGACACAGCTCAAATATTTTGAAAAAAAAAAATTGTTTCAATAAATAGTTATCAATAGTTATCAATGAGTAGTTATCAATAAAAGCTTCTTCTACGGGCGTCGCTGGATTGTCCATGTAGTCAAGAGACTCTGCAGCCTCATCAATACAATCTTTCCATGCCTTTAGCTATTGTCATTTATTAGTTTCTATAAAAATAATAAGCGTATGGCTTTTAATGGTGGGGAGACCCTTACGGGTAGTTCCACCTCGCCGTTTGAGTCATGTTACGGGGAACATGGTGGACCTACAATTTTAGGTGGGTTCCGAACCACCGGGTAAGTGATAATAAAGCTTATAACATCAAGTCATTGAAGCACGGTCACCCATCCAAGCGCAGTCTTGAGCGGTCGTGACTGAACATCACGACCACTTGAACACCACGCTCACCGCATGACCAATCACCACCCTCTATTAGTTTCTATATTTTATTGCTTATAGCAGTTATTTGATGCTGTCATGTCATTGCCAAAGTCATGCTGATCAATCAAAAATAAAATTTAAATCACAACTAAAATTGGATTATTTTTTTTCATTTATTACGATTCACGAAAATTACTGTAATGAGTTGAATTACTAAATGGCAGGTTCAATTATTACAATGTAATGTCACACACCAGGACTACCATGCAACCAATAGGTAGACCACTGAATAAGAAAGAACCACATTATTTACTAGGATGAAGCCCACATAGGTTTGAGAGACCTGTGCGTGGGTGATGAATTGGTTGATGATGATTGATGGGTTGGACCTACAATTTTAGATGGGTCCCGAACCACTGGGAAGTGATTTTACGGCAGAGAACAGTATTTTTGATGGCCAATCCAATCGGCCACCCTTACAAAGAGCGCCCAGGAGTTTCGTAGCTTATCTCTGATTGAACAGATACCTGCTACGACACTCAGCTATCACTTCCCGATACCGTACTTATTAGTTAAATCTTGATGGAGTTATTGGATATTCCAGTAATTTGGAATTTCAAATTTTGAACTTATTGATGAATTTGTTCATTGCTGTTTTATCAAGACATAAATATACAAAATAACGTTAATTTCCTTTCAAAACTTCAAGCTACACAGGAGGCCTCTGTCATTGTGTGCATTTTTAGTAGACAATTTAGGTTTTCAGATATTTGAAATAAAAAAATTGAAGTCTGTCTATTTTTGTATTAGTGTCAAATTCAATAGTCTTTGATTTTCCTGAAAATATTTCTAACGGGGTGAGTTGTGAAAATGGCAACTCTCAAGAGAGCAGAAATTCGAAATTAAAATTCATCTCTGAATCTGAATAATTTTATTTGAACGTTGTCAGAAGCAAATTCAGTTTCTTTCGGTTGTGGATGGAAAGTTAATCTAATTTCAAAAGACGTAAAAGCTCATTCGCAATCAATGCAAATTCAATTAAACTCCGCTCAGGGGTCGACAGCAATTACAAATGAACTTTAATAAAACATCACAATTATGCAGTTCTTCTTCTTTCATCTAGTCAAAAATTATTTCTGCATTTTTATATTTAACGAATTAATTAGATTTTCGTTCTACAACACTAAATCCTTCACTTTTGTGAATACTAAACTAGTAGGGCTCCTGAAAACGTTTCTTTGTGATTTAAAAATTGAATCAGTGATTAACTGACATGACATTTCCTGAGTAAGGAGAGATGCAGTCGTGCATTCTAATTTGTGTATCTGTATTGCCCAAACGCACATTCTACTTGCGATTTAATTCAATAACAAGTGCTAAATTTCACTTTCTTCCTTGGACAGCTCATTAACACTTATTCTTCTTCTGGAAATTATTGTGCTGTACTATTTTTATGCTCCTATAATATAGAACTAGCCCTTTTAGTTAACAGTAATAGAAAAAATAATGGGAAGTGATAGCCGAATGCCGTAGCAGGTATCTGTTCAATCAGAGATAAGCTACGAAACTCCTGGGCCATCTTTGTAATGGTGACCGATTGGATTGGCCAGAAAAAAATACTCTGTACTCTGCTATAAAATAATTTTCCGGTGGTTCAGAACCCACCTAAAACTGTAGGTCCAACTCATCATTCACCATCATCCAATTCATTACCCACGCACAGGTTTCAGACCTATGTGGGCTTCATCCTAGTAAAACAAATTTGGCTCTTATACAGTGGTCTAACTATTGGTTGAATGGTAATCCTGGCATGTGACATGACATTGTAATAATTGAACCATTGAATTGTAATTCAACTAATTACAGTAATTTTCATGAACCGTAATAAACGAAGTATGTACCGTAATACCGTACCTACTGAGTTATAGATGAGGAAATACAATTCTACCGTAAAAAAGTCATAATAACTAGAGACAGCGTCAAAACATATTAAAACAACGGTATTGCGCAATTGTGCAGCATCATAGTACTGTATGTTGATCATACACTTTCATACAATAAAGAAACTTAGCAACATGCCATTCACATCTTCAATGATAGGGAAGTGATAGCCGCGAGCCGTAGCAGGTATCTGTTCAATCAGATAGATAAGCTGCGTTCTCGTACGTCCTGTTTGAAACGGTGACCGATTAGATTGGCCAGCAAAAAAGACACTGTTCTCTGCTGAAAATCACTTCCCGGTGGTTCGGAACCCACCTAAAACTGTAGGTCCAACTCATCAATCACCATCATCCAACTCATTACCCACGCACAGGTCTCAGACCTATGTGGGCTTCATCCTCAAAAAAAAAAAAAAAAAATGATGATCCCCACCCAATGACCCAACCTAGTAAATTATTTGAAAGTTGTCTTACACAAATAATGTGTATTCCACATTCTTAAAAATCTCTCAATTTGCAAAATGTATTCTCAATCAGTCTGGACCTACAGTTTTGGGTGAGTTCCGAATCACCGGGAAGTGATTTCACAGCAGAGAACAGAGTCCTTTTTGCTGGCCATTGCAATCGGTCATCCTTTAAAAGGGTCGATGATGAAAATAAATAAAATAATAGAATTAAACTCCATCATTGATGAAATTAAAATGAGAGCTCGAACTTTATTACCACCTATATTGATACTTGCAATACCTAAAGATTATTCCACCATTAAGGTTTCAAAACTGTTTAGTGTTTTGGGTGATCTTATATAAATGTGTTTAATGTACGAGGTATGTGGTGGTGAATGAAAGAATATAAATTAATTTTTATTCATACTCAACTTTTAAACCAAGTTTGCTTCCTATTTTTTCATAACTAGAGAATAGGCTAATATCAAAACTGACACTATTTCTATTTAATACGTATATGATTTTCACTCACTTATACTGGAGATACTTACTGGAGGGATGCATTTCACTTCTAAAGAGAAGCTTCAAGACTTCGTCAAAGGGAAGCTTCTCTTTAGAAGTGAAATGCATCTCTCCAGTATCTCCAGTATAAGTGAGTGAAAATCATATTTTAAATAGAAATACAGGGTGCATTTTGATATTAGATGTTGATCAAGTATTTCGTCATGGAAAACATCATAGAGAATAGGCACAAGAATAGACATTTCTTTATTATTTTTTATTATTAGTCAACAGAATTTTTAATTTTTAAGGAATTCGATATTGATGAACACAGTGTTTTTAAATAGTTTGAATCCTACAGTAGTCACCAGGGCCTCATTAGAAAAATATGCTGTAAAATTTCATCATGGGTATTTGTCCTGCGACAGCTTGCTAGATTAAATTACAAAAGGTTACTTTTTACAGCTTACCATGGGCTCTTACTGTCACATATTAGGTATGCTATCTTAGTATGGGGTAATTCATCAAAACAAAACTTTGATAGGGTGTCTGAGATCCAAAAGAAAGCTGTTAGGTATATGAGAAGAGTAAATAGATTAGATTCATGTAGGCCGTTGTTCAAGAGACTTGGTCTTTTAACTGTACCCTGCTTATTAAATAAAATAAATAAATAAATTTTTATTTCCTTCCTTCAAAACTCAAAATAACCAAGAATTACATGCGTATAAAATATTAACTACAAAACCAAAAAAAACTACACAGATATCTAGAAAGAGTAAGAAGTATATACTTCTTAGAATGGAAATTAACCTACTCAACTATGGTAACCCATGTACTAGAGTAGGTGTGAGCAAAAGTTGGGTGAGAGTGCAAATATCTTGGGTAAGTGAGCTCACATATTATTTGAAATAATGTTCTCTATGCGATGTCTTCCTGTATTTATTATCCATTTTTGAACCAGTGATTTGAATTTTCTTGGGTGTGTTATGTCCTTGATATTTACGGGAAGCAGATTGTGAAATTTTGGTGCTAGGTGGTTGAAGTGTCTCTGATATAGTGCTTTCCTAGCAACACTAGTTAGAAGAAGGTTTCTATTCCTTGTGTCGTGGCTATGGTTCCTATGTTGGAAGTTTTCTGTATTCTTGTGAAGTCTGCAAATTATTTCCTGGGAGTAAAGTTGTCTTGCATCCAGCACACCGAATTCATTGAAAAGCTGGTCTGACGGATAGCATGGAGGCTTTTTGTTGATGACTTTTATGATCAATTTTTGAACCTTTAAAAGTGGGTCAAGATGCACATAGCTTGTTCCACCCCATCCTACAATCCCATAGGTCAGAAGTGACTGTACCAAGGAATAGTAGAACATCTTTATGCACTTCTCATCAATTAATGTCCTCAACATTTTGAACTTGTAGATTGTTCTCTTCAGCTTCTTGCATAGATTATCTATATGGTGGTCCCAGCGCAGAAAAGAGTCCAGTGTAACTCCAAGATAATTATATGTGTATAAAGCTACTTTATATGTAAAAAAGAGTGATATTAACCAAAATCTTGACATACACGGTTATAATACAAGAGGCCGAGGAGATTATCACTTGGTGAGTCACAATAGTAGCTTATTCAAACAAAAATCTAGTTATATTAGTAGGAAACTCTACAACAAGCTACCGTAGTTTTTAAAGAGTCTCGAAAATATAGAAATATTTAAAAAACAATTGAAAAAATATTTAGTTGATAAAGCTTTTAAAAGAGAAAAAGAGTTCCTCTAAAATCAAATTTAAGCCTCACCCAAACTAATTAATATAGTAATTTTGGTAACTAGTGTATACGATAGTATAATTGTTAATATGACTTGACTTATACACTTATACACTCCATAACTGGAGTCTCCAAGACGTAATCTACAAAAAAAAATACTGTAAGACTGCCGGACACTTTTCTCACAATAGAACACGCTCCTTCAAACAAGTTACTTATACGACTTAACTAGTAAGAGATCTATCCAATAGTAGGGCACCTTATTATTTTCTATTCCTCCCTCTGTACCACAATCCTCTTCACTAGTTGCCATCCTCAAACAGCAAGCACTCTAGTACCTACTTATTTCCATAACTGATGTCAAATGCATGAGCTGCGCTATCATTAGAGCTTTCTGATTCAAATAGGGGTTCAGTTGAAGGCATTATAAACACAGTGTGAAGGAGCTTTATGCAGATTGTCTAACTGTATTTGCCTATTGGTGTGTATGCAGATGCTAAGTCCTGGCTGGTCCATCTTTTATCGTGCAATTGAATAGAATGTGGTACCGTGGTCTGCGTCCATCGACCAAACAACCATTATCAATTCTCCATGAACAAACCGCCATATATCCGCCATAATGGTCAAGTCACGAAGTGACCAGTGACAAAGAAACAGCATTCGCATTACGGATCCAGGCTACATTTATTATCTCTCAAAGTAAAGATACCAACCAAAAAGGAAACAGCTATAATGATGGCAATGATAATAATAACGAGATAATTATGTATGAGTTTCTGAATACGCTATTGTTACATGACAGCTGAAGCGTGAGGGACTTGGCGGCAGAAATTAAGTACACGCAATAAATAACTGCCAAGCGGTTCGTCTCATTTTGTGTGAGATGGATATTGAGAGAGATAATTCCAACCGCAAAACATCAGAAAAGAAAAGAGAAATAATGTATGAGGGAGTGGAAGGGTTGGATGCAATTTTTATTCGCAAATTATGTTTCATCCACACGATAAGCATGTTAGTAAGAAAATTTGCATGCATTCTTGCACAACATTGTAATATTCTACAGTTTATTATGCAGTTTGCAAGAGATGCGCTCGAATAATTTAGCATAAACTTAAATTATTTTTGTTGTTGAATTAAACTCTCAAGCAACTCAGGAAATCTTTATCGTTAATCTATGGCTGAACGGATTCAGGAGGGTTTAAGTCAATTAAAATGTAATCTAAACTTTGAAAAACCACTTTCAAATGGAAATTAACTCACGTTATGGCGTGACGGCCGTTTCGCTCTGTTGTCTAGAGCATCGTACACTGACTTACGGTATGAGTTTGAGGGTTATGTATGTTGAAATGGTGCTGGGGTGGGGGGATGAGTAGGCGGGAGGTTTGAAATTGGGATTATTTTGTCAAATAGAGTATGTGAGAAGAAGTTAAGTTGATCATTTAAAATGTTGTCAGGTTGCTGCTTTGCATGTTTGTAAATCTCATATTGTTCTAAAACATTGAGTTTCTGGCTTTTGTGAGTGAAGTGTAGTGAGTCTAAATTAGTGTCAATGTCTGTATAACTGTGGCCTGTTGAAATGATGTGTTCAGCAAAAGTGGAATGTGCGTTTGGGTGTGAGATGGCTCTTGTGTGTTCTTTGAATCTAGTGGTGAATGTCCTGCCAGTTTGTCCTATATAGAACTTGTTGCAGTCATTTCATTTCAATTTGTAAATTCCAGTTCTGTTGTACTTGTTTTGAGATGTTGTCTGAGAATGCAGGTGTTTTTTGAGTGAATTAGTTGTTCTGTAAGCTATTTTATATTTGAGTTTCCTGAATGAAGCTGCTATTTTGTGAGTTTTGTTGTTGAGGTAGGTAAGTGTGATGAATGTATGGGGGTTGTCATTCTGTTTGTTGCTGGTGTGACTGATTGGTTTTGTTGATATTCTGTGCAGTAGTTTTTAGTAGTGATTAGTTTAAAAGTGGTTTTTTAAAGTTTAGATTACATATTAGTGAAACAAGATGGATCTTCAACATCACAATTAAAATGGTTTACGGTTCCATATTTTGTAGTAATTGAATTAGTTATATTAGGATTATAAAGAAATGAGGAAGCGTGGAGTAACTGCAATGTTTCTTAATCAATGTCTCTTAACTCCTCAGGATTTAATTAGGAAGGAATAAAGAAGTGATGTTCTTGATTAATTCCTCAGTCAGACCACGAGAACAATAGAATAGAATGACTTTTTCATTTGTTGATGAGGAAAAGTTTAGACAATAATGTCTATTCTACCACTTAACCACGTCGAGAACAAAACAATACAAACAGAACAAGATATTTGGAGGAGATAAGCACACAGACAAAATTCAGTGATCAATGAATGCTTTGACGCAACAAATCAGTTGCATGAAATTTCCTAACGGCTAATGGCTAATTATGTGTATTGTAGAAATCCGGTTGTCGAACGATTTGGACTCTCTGATGATATGACAGAACCACATAAATTTTATTTTCTATTCTAAATATAGTGCTAAAAAAGTATAAAACTTTGAAAAAGAGAATAATTTTGTATTATTATTGATCACTGAGCCTTGTATCAGAACAGATCAGATCAGGGGTCTGTTGCATAGCAATATACAAACTTGTAGATTCTGCAAAGTCTTATGAAAGTTATTACTTGTAGAATTTTAGTTTGTGAATAGTGAGGCAGTAGGCCCCAGGATAGTCATCAGCTATTTGTTTGTAAATGAAAAGAATATTCGTAATTCACTAATAAATACAACGTTTTAATTCAAGTTTTAAGACTAATTCTATTCTTTTGTTAATTGTTAATTCCCTTGTATGACAACCAATAGGCTACTGAAGACCAAATTTTGAAAAAATACTTTTTCAAAGGATAAAGCCCACATAAGTCTGAATTCGTTATAACGATGATTGATAAGTTGGACCTACATTTTTAGGTAGGTTCCAAACAACCGGGAAGTGGTTTTACAGCAGACAACAGTCTTTTTTGCTGGCCAAACAAAGAGGGCCCAGGAGTTCTTAGCTTATCTTATCTCACTGAGCAGTTATAGTTGTAGCTATAGTTTTTGAAACTACATTCTTTTAAATAAGATCAGCTCAATATCAGTTGGCACCTATCTAATATTCATTTTACTGTATTCTTGATGCATAAGTTGAAAAACCAGTGAGTTGCGTTTTAGAAAATAATTTCACTTTGTGACAGGGCTTTAAATTTTCCAAGAACTTGAAACTCGAATTTCTCACATTTTTAAGCAAATATCAAACATAATTCTGCAAGAAATGAGGGGTTAATTTAATATCAGCTTGTTTTCCTCCTTTGCTGAACAATAAAAGAAGAACAGTTTCAGACACCTGTCTTCACCAGTCGATTTCAGTGTATACCAAGTATATAACAAATTATATGTACCTACAACAGTTCTAGTAAAAGGGTTCCCGCATGTGTGGGAGTAGAAACCCCTATCGGCTCTACCTCCTTCAACATGGAGGAAAATTTCCTTCAACATGTAACAGTCTAATATCATAATAAGAAGTTCACAAATACCACTTTGATGTAATATAAAGATCTTCAACCATAAATATGAAATTTTCTTCATTAATAAATAATAAATTAAACCACTTTGAACATTGAGTTTTCCTCTAACTGCTAATGACTCGTCCCACATTTTAATTTACAGCTTGTCTGCAAGGATTAAATTCAATATCAGCTTGTTTTCCTCCTTCCCTAGAACTGTACACGAAAGCATTATCATGTTGACTGGCTGGCTCCACTGTTACAAACCATTATTAATTTGGTACAAGACAAGTTAAGTACGTTTGGTTATCAAAGAGTAATCACGTGATAGGAAAAAGGCGGACAAAAGATGTGAACTGCGTATGTGGTTTTCCTTTACAAGCAAAATGATTAAAAATCTTGTTTTATATTAAAACTAATCGACTTCTGTTGGTGATGCAGAGTTCCTTTGTATACCCGATAACGAAAGTAGTGAATATGATGAAATATAATATTCAATATGAAATAATATAATATTAATACAGCATACAAAATTGATAGTGATTTTGTAGAAACGTGAAAAATTCACAGCGTGGTAGTGCACGAATTAAAATAAATTCTTGGATTCCTTGTTCCATAACGATCTGCGTTGTTAATATTGAATTTCTATAGTAAATTCAACAACTTTCAGTCAATTAACGCTGATTTAAGTCATCAAAAGAATAAGTTGAAGAATTCCCTGTCCTCATCGTTACAAGACATAATTGATCTATTTTTACATTTTTTGCTGTAAACCATTGTACTGCTTTGTTACCAAAAGTATGTCAAGATTGATAATTTTAGAGAAGGTCACAGATTTTCAAAAAATACCCGTATCAGTTACATATTGAGTAAAGTTATAGTGCATCTACAATACTCATCTTTATTATTTATAATATATACATATATACATATAATATATACATAGGTTAGGTCATGTACTTCGTAGAGAGGAGGGAACAAGGCTGAAGGAGGTGTGCAGGGCCGTACCTGCAGGAAGGCGACCATTGGGAAGGCCTAAATTAAGGTGGCTTGACCAAGTTGGGAAAGATGTTGTCCGGTGTGGAGGAACAATTGAAATGGCAGAGGACAGAGAAAAATGGAGGAGGCTAATCTACGAGGCAAAAAATCGACTGAGATTTGTGACGCCCCAGCAGTAAGTAAGTAAGTAAGTAAGTATATACATAGGCATTGGTGAAAGCTTGGTATGTTGATTACATTCAGGTAAGTTAACGAAATTTCCAAGCACCCAATATTCTGATTACTCTAATGTTAAACTGAAGACATTAATACAATTTATTGTCAAAATTATTGATTAGATAATTAAAATTAAAAGAACTTATTACAATAATTTAGATTTTAGCTTATATCGAACTGTGTTATCAGTGCTGTAGTTTTGTGCTCTGCCGATGTAAATTTCGCATTTCTCTTTATACGTTCAGTTTTTTAATTAACAACAAAACACCAATTATAATTCTTCTGAATCGCTACTCAAGTGTTGTCCAAGTGTGTTCCAGGTGATACCATGACAATTAGAAAACATTTGCTAGTTATTGTTTTATACCGAACTATACTATTTACAGTATACCCTACTGTTTACAGTTGTTTAAGTAGTTACAGAAAAAATAGATCTTCGCAACCTCGTTCACTAGCTTCTATACACAGTGATGCTCATTTATCTTCTTTTCCATACATACCGGTTCTAAAATAGAAATCGAGCTCACTCATTTCCTCTCTGAGTATTAGCCTAATACCATCAATTATTATTATAGATTCATGAAATATTTTGAAAATATTCTCTGGAAAAGAATAACGATCTTGCTACCTTGCTATGTTATGTTTTTTATATTTTGCAAACAAAAATTTTAGAACTTGTCAAAGCCTTGATGTCATAGCCTTGATAAAGATGCTATGCTATGTTTGTATATGTTGCGAACTCATGACCATCTTTCTAACTTTGCTGAAGGCTGATCATATTATAAGATATCAGAGTGACGGAAAAAAACCGAAAAAATAGGAACGTTTATTATGAAAGACTGTCCTGCTTTCAAAAATAACGGAAAATGCTACCTGATCTGTGGAAAATATCTCTGAGTTTTCATTTTTTGCGTGGAGACAATACAGCTCGTCATACGTAGTGCTCTGCTTAGGAAAGAGTTTTCAACAAACACATTATTTCCAAAGCTCAGCGCATAAAAACGTTTCTACTTTCATTTTTCAGCTCGTTGGATTCTCTATTTATCAAGACTTTTCTCTATTTATGAAAAGAAAAGTTTTGTATTATCTCAAAACTGGGACACTGCTCTCGAAAGATATTCATCAGACTTACAAGAATAGCATGTACTTGGTACATTTTCCACTATGCAAAAAATGTGATGGATTCTATTTTTCCTTTTTTATAATTGAAATTTTCAAGGAATGTTTCATTCCAACCTGAATTTGGATATTTAAAAAATTTTTTATGAGATTCCTAGAATAATTAAGAGAATTTTGCATTACGGTTCATATTATTTGTTTACAGTGGGCTACTTACTTTACTAATTACTATACCTAATTATGATAATTATTAGACTTATCAAGTCCCATCAAGAGACTTATCAAGACTCTCAAGTCCCAACTCCGCCTAATAAAGCATATTTTCATTTCATTTCATTTCACTTATCTACTATTTTACTGATTATGGACTACAGTCTAGAAGGATATAATGTATTCAAATATCTGTATTATTTATATAGTATTAAATATGTATGGACTACAGTCTAGAAGGATATAATGTATTCAAATTTCTATATTATTTATATAGTATTAATAATTATGTCTACAGTATTTCAAATGCGGATCTGGTGAATTCAATTCATTCAACCAGCATACTCACACTTATACTTAATTTGTGTAGCCTAAATATGTTTTATAAAACCTAAATATTTCAAGTTTCATTCTACTTCTAATTTATTCTACTTTTATTTTATTCTTGAATCTCTAGAATATATGTTCTTTTCGATCGAAGAGGCTATTTTTGAATTTATACCTGTTGTGTGAGGAATTTATGCCTCTAGGCATATGAGAATTTGCTGCTCTAGGGATTTACTCAGAGACAATTTGCAAAATCTTGAATTGTCAACAGTGCCAAATACAAGAAATATTATAATTATGTATCATTTCATTATTATTAGTAAAATTTATTAACAAGTTATAGTACACTTTATGTTTACAGTTACTTTACTTACCCCCTTCCTTCTCTTAACTATCTCTTTTACATTCCCTATCCTTTCACTCACTCATACTTTTTCAATCTCTTCCTTACCTTGTACTATGTATTTTAAGGAGCTTCACTTATTCTAGAGATCAACTGGTTTGTTTTGTTGTACAATTTTTTTGTAGATTACGTCTTGGAGACTTTTGTTAAGGAGTATAAGACAAGTCAAATCAACAATTATATTACGAGTCTTATACACTAGTAAATGACTATTTCAATTAGTTGAGGTGAGGCTTAATTTTGATGTGAAAGGAACTCTTGTACACTATAAAACGCTTCATCAACAAAATATTTTTTCAATTGTTTTTAAATATTTCTATATTTTCAAGATTCCTTATAAAATGTGGTAGCTTGTTGTAGTTTCCTACCAATATAAATAGGTTTTTATTTAAACAAGCTACTATTGTGACTCACAAAGTGATAATCTCCTCGGCTTCTTGTATATCACTCTTTTTTACTTATAAAGTAGCTTTATACTTGTTCAACCAGCATCAACAGACTAGGATCTGAATTGTTGCACCTGGTTGTATTCCATTATCCTTATCAACACTCCAGGTTTGACCGGATTTAAAGATAGAATTATTTATTCAACAACTAGGTAGTGAAATGAGAGCTTTTCAAAAGAACGATTCTGGTGAATTCAATTGCTGCATTTGAATTTTCCGATTCGACGCATTGAATTCACAACAGCAGCGTTGCAATCGAATTGAAGTTTTAAAAAAATCACAAGAGTGGAACAATCCTTTCATTGAAATTTAGGTTTTTTCACGTCTTATTACGAATCTGATACAAGACCCGTTGAATAAACTACGTAGTTTCAACGAATAATGAGAACAATGGAGTTTTTGATCGGTGAATTAATCTGACCAAGTGCTTGAAACTGTTATTCAAAGCTTGTTATGCAAATAGCGGGTTCCGTCGATGGTAATCTGATTATTTAAAATTACGATGAATTAATTATTACTCAAAGCATGACTAGTTAGTTGAACATTTCGAAAATAATTGGATTTCTATCGTAATTGGGTCAAACATGGATGGGGAGGTAGGACTATGTTCAATAAGGAAAACCCTAAGAGAAAATAACTTTCCACAAGCATATCAGTAAAACTTCTTTTGAGCATATCTGAGCTCTTCTGGAGATATGACATAAAATGGAAATTTATTTATTGCTGTTGAGGATGGATGAGTTTTAAAAGAAATGAACTGACTATCGATGATTGATATAGTAAGGTTTGTGTTATATAGTCTTGCTAGCAGAGTAGCAAGTATATATTCTATAATAATTCAAATCCCATTGAGACGCAATTTTTCAAGTTAAGATGTTTTTTCAAACGTGAACAAATATTACCTTAAAAGTTTTCCAGCCTTAAAATTTAACTGTCAACTGATTCGATTTTAATGTATAGTTGGCCAAATTTGGCGGGAAGTCTAATGTCTGTTTACCATTATATATGGCTGAAAAATCGAAATTTGTTCGGTATTGACACGAATTTGAAAAAAACCAAAGATATATTAATAAGCTATTATTGAAAAAAAAAAACGCGGTAATATACGTTGCGTTTTTCATTGTTTCAAACACAATTTTGCAAGTTGAACAAATTTGCTGAAGTTTATTGGCGACCGTTTTTAAAGTTATAAAATCGAAATTGGAAGTAAGAGTTTGAGACTTTTCTGTAAAAGACAATTTAATTTTTATTGGATGATAAATAATGTTCGACGAACTGGAATCAAAACGCAGTATTCGCCCCGTCTTGTGGGCGCCCCTAAAATCTGAAGGCCCTATCAATGAATCTCAAAGAAGACAAATAAATCTAAATGTTATTTGACAGACTGTAATTCTGAAATTGAATTCTATAATATTATAATTTAAGACTACAATTTTCCTGTAATTTGAGACATCAATATTCTAAATTAAATTTGCCGTAAACTAAATAATAATAGTGAGATCAAGTGTTGAGGAATCTCAAGTCCTAACTTCATCTTGCAACCACATTACTAGGGATACAGTAGACTCCCTCTAATCCGGACACCTCGGAACCGGACCCCCGTCCGGATTACAAAACTTCCGCACCTCGGAACCGGACCCCCGTCCGGATTACAAAACTTCCGGACATGCGGCGTGTTTTTTACACGTGTAAAGTACAAACTATACGTTGATATAAACAAACGTGACACTAGATAAGAGGAATAAAACTTGAATTTCAACTACCACAAATTAACTCCTTACAAATTTATTTTACGAAACGTACGTTTATTAGACACGTTTATCAAATACTGTGAACAGACACGTTCATTTCTGTCGATTCCTACCGTGAGATACCATTCCGCGCGCACATGACGTCATTCCTAGAGGGCGTCGGGAACGTCAGTTGTCCGAACCATGAGAGTCCGGAGTAGAGGGAGTCAACTGTATTCGTTTCCTTAGTTAGCGATTCTGTCCCAAATCAAGTTAAGACCCAATCATAATCGTGGATTAATTAAAAATAATTAATTGTTTACCTAAAAAATGGTAAGTCATAAATTCAACACAGAAACTCCCTAGTATTTTATTCTGTCCCATCAATGAATTCAATCCCATCCAATCATACTCGTGGAAATTTAATGCATCTATCTAAGAAAACGGAATGACATGAATTCAACTCCTGAATAGTGATAGCCGAGTGCCGTAGCAGGTATCTGTTCAATCCGAGATAAGCTACGAAACTCCTGGGCGCTCTTTGTAATGGTGACCGATTGGATTGGCCAGCAAAAAAGACTCTGTTCTCTGCTGTAGAATCACTTCCCGGTGGTTCGGAACCCACCTAAAACTGTATGTCCAACTCATCAAGTCACCATCATCCAATTCAATACCCACGCACAGGTCTCAGACCTATGAGGGCTTCATCCTTCAAGTCTCAAGTTGGGCATCGCGAAAAAAGTAAAAAGATTAATAGACTATAGTGGTAAAGAGAGTTTTTCCAACAAAAAAGAACAATTTCAAGTAGCTTGAGCTTTGACAGGAGAGGTCTAGCCCAGTGTGTATAGGGTTGAGAGTGATGGTGCAGCGAGTATGGACTTTATTGACTCAGAAGCTCTGCCTAGATTTATGGAGAAAGTTGTTTGGAAAATAAATCTCATCGCCGATAAATAACTGGGTAAAGGTGGATAAAGTAATGGGGAATAGAATTACAAAGTAGAGGAGGTAAAAAGAAATCCTTTGTAGTAGCAGCAGCTCTTTCCTTTACTTTTTACTTTTTATTTATCCTTTTCTCCCTTCCACCCACTTCCACCTACTTGGCCATTATTTCTATGTCCGTGAAAATGGCCCCCTCCCCACCATTGAAGCACCTTCCACGTTTTAAAAGTGTGTTTTGCTCTTTTCCTATCACTCTCACTCACTCTCTCTCACACTCACTCTCTCTCTCTCTCTCTCTCTCTCTCTCACACAATCACTCTCTCTCACCCACTCGCTCTCTCTCACTCTCTCTCACCCTCTCACTCACTCTCACTCACTCGCTCTCTCTCACTCTCTCTCCCACTCACTCTCTCTCCCACACACTCTCCCACACACTCTCTCTCTCACTCTCTTACTCACTCTCACTCACTCTCACTCTCAATCTCTTGTGTCAAAACTATTGTGTTGCTAATAATATGCTTTTTAATCAGTCACAATGGAATTTTGTAAATTTACGTAAATAGAGTAATACATTTTATCTTATCATCTTATCTCTCACTCTCTCTCACTCTCTCTTTCTCTCACACTCTCTATCACTCACTCTCACTCGCTCTCTCTCACTCACTCACTCTCTCTCTCTCTCTCTCACTCAATCTCTCTCACCCTCTCTCTCACTCACTATATCTCTCTCTCACTCTTTCTCTCGCTCTCTCTTTTACTCACTCACTCTTTCACTCACTCTCTGTCTCACACACTCTCTCTCTCTCTCTCTCTCTCTCTCTCTCTCTCACTCACTCACTCTATCTTTTTCTTTCTTACCCATCACTAACACACCACTAATTTCCATTCATAACTTCTCTTCTAACTCAATTATTGCAGCTACCTTATTTCTCTTTCGTTTATACCTCGACGTTTTTTAATCAAATGAATGTAGCGATGTTTACAACTGAATTGTTTCCAACAGACAGTAACCTCATTATCAAAACTTAAAATCAACTTAATGAGAAATAAGATGAAATTTATCGGGTTCTTTTCCTGAGCATGTTCCAATGAAACATTATCCATCAATTTCCTTAGAGCAACGTTTTCAATGTTCAAGTAAGCTTTAATGTTCCTTGAATACACACAGTAAGGATGGTATTCTTAATTAATTGGTAAAACACTAATACGTTGCAATAATAATATGGAAGAGGATAGGAAGTAATTAGTATAGTACTTCATATTGTCTTGATAATAGTGACGTTGAAATATGAAACTTTAAATAGGCTAATTCAATTAGCATCATACCTCAAATGGTTTACAATTTCTGTTTTCAATCGTTTTTATTGAATATGTTACCTACCTCACTCCCTGTTTCCATAGTACGCTCTTTGGACTAGAAGATAATGTTGAGTTCCGAAGAGTCACCTACAGTCGAAATCGATTATTGTACTATACTTACATACTGTACAACTGAAGGACAAGAATAAGAATGTATTTGGAACACAACATTTAATTTATGTGTTCAATTTAATTGGAAAACGTTTAAAAACTGAGTGAGGCTCAGATAGGATGAGGCCATAATGAGGTTCAATGAACAAGCCATAAAATGGTATGCTTTATTCTTATTGTATTGCACCACTCGTAATGACAATGTGTGTGACATCTATCATGTTATTAAATTATATCTTGACTGGTCAGAGCAAGTTATAGCTACATGCATAGATCAGGGAATAAGTAAGGTTCGTCTATGGTAAATGTAAGAAGGTTTTATCAGCTATGCATCCTTTGAAGAAAATGTAAGACATCCTACCTAGAAGTATCAGAAGTATCAGGCGGGGTGCACATTGAGACGCAGGTGGAGCAGAGCAGAGCAGAGCAGAACAGAGCAGAGCAGAGCAGAGCAGAGCAGAGCAGAGCAGAGCAGCGCAGCACAGTTTCTGTTTCTGTGTCCCATGTGTTTACTATTCTCCGCTGTAGGAGCGCTAGAGAGCGCGCGCACGTTGCCGCGCAGGGCGGGGCAGAGCAGTACGGTGTTGCATCGGTCTGCCTCGCACTTGTGACAGAGACACAGTAACTGCGCCGCTCGTGCACTCGTCACTACGTTATTTTGTTGGTGTACTAAAATCTGTCCATATGGAAGAACAATTGATCGAGTTAGTGCGTAATTATCCAGAGTTGTATGATACTAGCAATTGTAATTACATGAAGACAAAGTACAAGCAGGAAATATGGAAGAAAATAGGAAGGGAGCTCAAATCAGTGGACGGTAAGTTACACATTTACCACACTTTTGTTTATGAATAACTTATTTTATTTTGCACAGTTTTTACATCAAGTTAGACTCAGAATTGTCCTTGGGAAACCCTTTCATCTTGCCAATACACGGTTCCACCCGAGTTGAAGTATTGAGTGAATTTCTTTCTGATTGCAAAAGCCGCTTGTACACATCTTGTTTGGTTCCTTGTAACTGGAATCAGTTGTTCTGTTGGCAAACTTTCAATCTCCTCATTCTCTTCATTTTCGCAGCTTACTGAAGCATTTCTGCGCAAGTAGTTGTGCATAACACAAGCTGCTTTAACCACGTCAACAACGGTTGAAACTTTAATCTCAAATGGTCTTTGGAAAATGCGGAAGCGTGAAGCTAGGATGCCAAATGCATTCTACAGTTTGTAGAATTTTCAACAAAAAGTTAATATTAACAACGCAGATCGTTATAAAACAAGAAATCAAATAAAATGCATTTGTCATTTGAACTTTCTATGAAATTTGAAACATAACTACACTTTTGTTAGTTATGTTATGTATAGGAATGTTTCAAATGACATGAAATCTATTTTTTGGAATACTCATGATTTATGACATTTCATGAGTAAAAGAATATCAAGATCAGATCAATTCAGTAATTTTAAAATGAGCGTACAGCCTCATTATTACCGAGATGGCAAGAAATATATGCACGATATACTTAAATGTGTATACTTTGCTCTATTTGACTGCCATTTGAGATTTGGAATTACGGTTTGGGGGAACTCATCTGATAGAAATGTTAAGAAGATATTAACTCAGCAAAAAAAGGCCATCCGGTGTATGTGTAAATTAACAAGATATTGGTCTTGCCGAGACTATTTTAAAACATACGACATTCTCACTTTCCCATCCTTGTTCATCTACCAAACTATCCTTAGCACTATTGAAAATAATCCTTTGCCCACTAACAACAATATTCACAATCATAGAACTAGATCAGCCCTTAACTATTATCTACCCAGTGTGAATTTAGCCATAGCCGAGAAAAATCCATTTTATCAAGGTATAACCTCCTACAACAAACTACCTGATGAAATAAAAAGTATGAAAACAGACAGGAATAAATTTAAAACAGAAATAAAGAAATCCCTTTTGAACCATAGCTTTTATGATAGCTATAAGTCAATAGCTCTTAGTTATTGACAAAAATGAGCGTTTTTAGTGCATTTTTTCTAAAATTATTTTATTAAACTGAAAGGTGTTACTTTTGACAAAGTACTGTAGTAATATTCATGTATCTTTTTGCTCATAATATTAGTGTTTGTGACAATGTATTTTTGATGTACTGCACTGTAGTTCTATTATTTTATAAGGTGATGAATGTGATTTGTTTTTTTAAATCAAATCTGACGTACGCTATAATTGTAATGTACAATTTCTTTCAATAAATTGAATTGAATTGACGTGAACTGGAGGGAGACTGAACAAAGCAAACAGTCTCGTCATAGACTACTTAAAGCTGGTGAAAAGTAGTAATCATATATTTTTAATAACTTTTTAAGTGAATTCAACGACTTGCAGTCAAATTTTTATTTAGAATAAGTAGTATTCTACTTACTCTGTAGGCCGAAAGTTTTCAAGTTGTTAAAGCCTTGTCATGGCCTTGAAGATCATGGCCTTTAACAACTCGAAAACGTTCGGCCTACAGAGTAAGTAAAATACTACTTATTCTTAATAAAAATTTGACTGCAAGTCGTTGGATCCACTTATAAAGTTTATATTAACAACGCAGTTCGTCATGGAACAAGAAATCCAGGAATATTTTTTAATTTGTTGGATTCACATTAGTCCTTGATTCCAATTTTATTATTTACCAGGTAAATCTTTTTCTATAACAAACCATACCTGGATTCTATGGTAAAATTAAATCCCTATTTAATTACCAACCCCTATAACCTCCAATTGAAGCTATTGTTTAATTTCAGATTCTGGCGAAGACGTTAAAACAGCATGGACGAAATTGAGAAACAATCACAGAGATGCCCTACGACGCCGCAAACGCATGTCAAAAAGTGGCGCTTCAGCAGCAGAAATCAAACCATGGAGATTCGAGTCGCAAATGGAATTTTTATTACAATTTATGGTGAATGAAAACCGGGGCACTTATTTTGCCCCAAACAACACCGAAGTTGAGGAATCAGCTGACCTACTACAGGAAGAGGAGGAGGAGGCTGTCGACAATTCCCAGGAACTGGTTGGTGAAGAAGATGAAGAAGATAATCGTTCACGACGAAATGAAGGTGATGTGGGAGAAGAGGTTTCATATAAGAAATACACAAATGCGCCATCGAAGAAACAAAAGACAATGAAAATAGAAGAAATAGATATGTTGATTGCTAAGACACTTGAGCGATGCGAAGAAAGAGAGGAAAGAAAAGCTATGGCTGCAAAAATGGCTCTTCCAAACGATGATTTATATTTGTTTTTTATGTCAATGTATGAATTGACCAAAAAAATGCCCCGTGCATCGCAACACACTGTTAGGAGTGATGTTTTTTCGGCAGTTACGAGAGAAGAGGCCCGTTTACTTCACCTACAGGACAACATGTTTGCTCCACCACCAACCCTACAAGAGCTTGATCGTAGTGGACACCCTTAGCCACAGAATGATCAACAGCAGAATTGTTGGTGGTCACAAGTGATGTCTCCCAGTGCGACCAGCTCGACGTTATCTGTGGATACTTACTCTAACAGCAATAATTACAATAATTTCGTATCTTTTTTTGTGTTTTTAGAGTCTTAAAGAGTGATTTTTGTTTATACTTCACATTTTTGTAACTTGAAAAACTTAAAAAGTGGGAATTGTGATTCTCATTATGGCGTGACGGTGTTGATGTTAAGAGTTTGAAGCTCATGCCTTGAATCAGTTTACTGTTGGTCGTCTGACGATGCTCTTAACATCAGAGTGAAAGGAACGTCACGCCATAACGTGAGGCACAATAATTTCCACTTAAAAGTGTTTTTTAAGTTGTTATATATTAGTGGAAACAAGATGGATCTTCAACATTTTCAACATGTATAGACTATTGTCATGGTGCAAAATTCACCAGCCCAGTTTATCAAACTATCTTGAAAAATGTATGAAGATAAGGATTGAATTCAAAGATTTCAGTACTCACGTGAAATTATTTTTTATATCATTTTTTATTGCATAAAGTCATGACACACATCCTTTGTTAAATTAATCATTGTTTAGCGCCATACAATGGCCGAAGTACACAACGAAGTGTTTACGTTATTAGAAAGTAACTCTCATAACTGATTTGCACTGGTCAAAAAAGCCTACTTGTTCAAAAACATTTTATCATTCATTTTTTTCAATTTCTGTATTATTCCAATTTCAATTTCAATTAACGAGAATATTATCTCAATTTATAAATTTATTATTCTGATTATTTCATGCCAACTTTTTACTTTGAATTTGTATTAAACAGCATAGTAATTTCAACTGGTATTCATAATTTAAATTCCTGACTGGCTCTGGTTGTAGAATATATTAGTGATTTAATTCAGAGATCCGACAGCCGGCTTCGCCGAGTTGAGTTGGTTATTTTGCTGAAATTGCCATTCGCCCTTGGCAAAGGACATGTGAGAGTTGGTTTAATTTTTATCCATCTTTTTGAAAAATCTATGACAGGATTATTTTGCAGCTTATCCACCTCGCTGGCGTAAATTGTCGAGGAGGTGTAACTAACAAATATAAATTTTACACATTCCACGCGCAATCTTCGCTTGCGAGAGGGACTTTGCTGGGAATATTCTATATTTTGTCTTATTATATCTTTCCTTGCTGAATTGGATTGCGCTGATGATATTTGCAGATATTCTGTATTTTTCCTCGCGATTCCGTCCAGTGAGGACAGATATTTACTTGTGTAATTTTGGGTTGGGATGGTGCGCCTGTTTTCGCAATTTCCACGAGATAGCTTGCAACTGCAGCTGCCGGCCATTTGAATTAAATGATTTATGTGCAAGGAAGGTCACCCCCCCCCCCAAACCTGAGGAAACACAATCATAACATTTTATGTTAAATATGTCACTTAAGTTGGTAACTTCATATTGTTGCGTTGAGAAATTGTATCTTTAAAAATTAAACTTATCTTGAAAAAACTGTAAGTTTTTATTCAGTTCTCACAGCCCTTTGGGCGTTACAGCCTTCTGAGACAATTAAAGGTTTAATCATCTGGTGTACTTCTTCAAACTCTTCTCGACTAAGACGACAAAATTTTTTAAACTATTCTGGTGATTGTTCTTTTGTCATTGCGAATGCCCCATGCGTATTCCATTTTTTTAATTAGTCACTTTTCCCTCGCTTTGTCCCCCTTGACCTCATGTACAGCAATAGTAATGAATCGAACTCCGCATCCGAATCTGACACTGAACTTGAATCAAGGAATCTTGAAAACATGTTTACAAACACAATACACCTCAAAAAGCACATCCACCTGCGTCGCACTGTAGAATGAGACTGCCTCCCAACATGCGCTTTAAACTGTGCGACACGTTTCTGCCCTGCTCTGCTTTGCCCGGCGCGCCTGTGTCGCACTGCTCAACGTGCGCCCCATCTTACTGGTTAAATTTCTTACCTTCCCGCATTTCATGTCTTGTAATTCTGTAATGAATGACATGACAGTCACTCTGAATGATAGGCTGCCACGCAGTCTGAATTATTGTCTACGGTTTGTCTACTCTCTCCAATGGCATGAACGAATAACTCAATCCCACATTGCTAGCTCAACTCTCAAACTTACTGATCAAAGGTTATTCAGGATTGTCAAACTTGTCAAAGATATTCTCAAATATGGTAAACCAAATTACTTCAAAAATGACTTCTAATTTGTGTCTGAAGGCAGGCGGAATGAAGTCTTACAAACCAGAACTAGAGGTAATACCCTAAGGATAGGATACAATCATAGCACTACCATCTATATAAAATCATTGTAAGTGCTTGTCGTGCTTGGAATGCACTTCCAAATTCCATCAGATGCATTGAGAGTCGAGCGGGTTTCATTTCATCAAGGAAATATCTCACGGAGAAAATGACTGCTTCTGTCCTACCATAGAGAAACTGCATGAAACCACTAAAACATTCACCTGTTTTGTCAATAATATTTCATCAGTATTTTAAAGCTTATTGAAAAATGCTTTATCACTCAGGCCATCTAAAAAAAAAACTTGTACAGAATCAACTTCTTAAATTATCTCCTATTTTCATCATCCATCACCATTATCATTAAAATTATTAATTTTGTCATCACATTTGCACCTATGTCTATGAAAATGACAATTATTTCATCAGTATTGTATAGCTTATTGAAAAATGCTTCATCGCTCACTACAATCCATCTAAAAAAACTTGTACAAAATCAACTAACTTAACTTATTTCCTATTTTCATCATACTTTACCATTATCATTATAATTATTATTAATCTTGTCATCACATTTCCATCTATGTTTATGAAAATGACAATTTCAATTCTAACGTTGAATTTAATTAAAAAATATCGTATCGTAATGAACTCTTGCATATTCGAAATATTGGTCTTCAATTGTGTGTAAAGCATCCGTAGAGTCGTGTCGGGAGAGCTTGCCAGAGACATATAGCGCAATCCTGTCTGTAGTTCCTAGACTAGAGTACAGTCTAGCGATAAAATAGTGTGATTATATATATAGTACTACAGTATATAATATATATAGTAGACTATAATAGTGGGACAGCGTCTGTCGCAGAGCGTTTATCGACAGAAGGTCACGAACCGTTGGTTTTGTGTGGAGGGGTAGAGAGGGGAGTGTTCAGGATACGGGTAGGTATCTCTTCTGGCCTAGCTGGCGTACACAGACAGAACATAAGGGCAGTAAAAAACTTGAGAACATAGGTTGGAGCTAGGGGTAGTAGTAGTAGGCAGACTGGCGACTAAAAAGAGTACAGTAGGCTAGCTACACTTTGCAGCAGTCAGGGCGGGGAATGCAATGCTGGTTGGTGCAGTAGAGGAGGGGTATTGTTTACCACAGGTCTGAAACGCGGCTGACGTTTGTATGTGTGTGCGTGTGAACGCGCGTGTAGGTGTATGTGCATGCTCCAAGCCTGGGGCAACCAGGCTGTATGTCTGCCGCATGTCTAGACGTCTCTACCTCCCTCCCCCACGCGCAACCTCACCATGTCACAACATGCTTCAGCTTGAACGCTTTTTTCCACGTTCGACCTTCCGCCCTAACACCCTCTACCCGGAACAGATCTCTTTTTTCACTTCTTTCTCCCTCACACTGCCGCAACAGCAACTCTATATCGCTCCTCTCACCCGATCTCTTTCTAACCAAGACACACAGAATGATATCTACCCCCTCACTTTATTATAGAAGACCTCTCCAATTAGGTATCCTCTCTCTGTTTTGCCGCCAACCAATTTTTTCATTTTTTTCAGTTTTACAAGGATGTCGCTCCACTTAGATAAGAACCGCTAGATTTGTCATCTTTATTGGATTTGGGTTTGGAAACTGCTTTGATTTGATTTGCCGACAAGCTCGGTTCTTTAGTTTCTAGAAGAACGCTCCTCCACTTAGATAAAAAGAACTGGATTTGTCATCTTTGTTAGATTTGGTTTGATTTTGGGAGAAAATTGCTTTGATTTCAAAATATTATGTAGACTTACATTGAGTTTCATCTGTGTTCTATTTTTCCCCAAGATTTAGAATAAAAAATGCCACTCTAATAAGGTTCAGTAAGATATTAACAGATAAGAATCTCCAGATCAGAAATTTTTATTGTATTTGGTTTTTGAGTTTTCTATAAATGCAAGTAACAAACTCCTAAAGAATTGTATATTAAAAACGAATATGTTATCTTATGTGAAGTTTGCATAATAAGAAGATACATTATTAAATGTATATTTTCTACAGCTATGTTATAAAGTAGATATAGAATGTAGATAGGAAAGAGATTCCAATACAGCTTACTTTATTCCACGTCTTATCAATCTAGTGTCATAATGAAGCTATTTTAACAACACTGATTCTTTAAAACAGTGTCAAGATGTATGTTATGCAATAGTCATATCAGCTGATTTTCATTTCAAACTGGATTTCAAATCGAACTGTAAACAACAATCACGCATTGAAGGTTATGTTATTGGGCAAGTTATCTTATTCGTTGATAAGTTAATTTATTAAACGTTATTTATTGGTAGTCGGAGATAAAAATATTGTATGCAACGATTTTATTTTGTCTTGAAGAACTGAGGAGATCGCTCGTTGCTTAAAGGCAATCATAATACAATCGTATACTACTAATAATTCATGTTTCATCTGAACCTATTCACAAAGGATTGAATAATGTAATTTTTGAATTGGTTCAAAGTTCAATGTGCATTTAAGTTGTATCGATCTAACATTTTTTGTAATTGTGGATTAAACAGTAACAGTCGATTTAAACATTTGTAAAGAAAGCCGTAGTGGGCTGTTGCCTGTTGTATCTTTACAACCTATTTTTTATTTATTTTTTTCAGTTCTAGAAGCATGTCCCTCCACTTAGATAAGAACAGCTAGATTTGTCAGATTTGACATCGTTATTGGATTTGGGCCAATGAAGAAATAAATCTTTTTTAATATTTTTTTTTATTGCCAAAATGAATATTACATACAAGCAGAAATATCTGCAACCTATAATTAAAACATAAAAACAAATACAAGAATGTGTTTATAAATCATTAATCATAACTCATAATCATGAATCATTGCATAAATCAATCAAGAAAATTATAACTAAGAGTAATTTGGCATACACTAGCATAAGATAAACTTGTTCGCTAGTGCCGGTTGCATCAAGACAAAATAACTAATCAATAAATATAAAAAAGACATCTTCAATTGAACAGCATACAAAACAAACAATACCAAACTCAACAAAAATCCATATCGTACTCAACAAAATCTAAATAAACTCCAATTTGAAAAAGAAAGCATCCCTTATCCAGTTGTTGACCAGAAGTTTTAGTTTTTTTGTTATTTAGGTTACATCTGATACACATAAATTCCTTCGGCACCATATTAATTAATCTTGTGCTGATATAAATCAGTTGTCTTTGAACCAAATTCATGTTAGCTGGATAAGTCCAATATCTATTTGAGTTGCAAGAGTCTCTACTATCAATATAACATATCAGTTCACTCGTATTTAAAGTGTAATAACTCAAATCAACTCTTGAATGAATTCACTCAAAAACGGGAGTTACCTACTTTCAAACCTTCATATCACTTCAATCTTCAAATAGTTCTATAAGCATAAAACGATTAGTTAGTTATTCAGTTTAGTCAGTACAAAACATGTCTGGGAACTCTTCAAGTGAAGTAAGAATTCTTAAGTTAGGTATAATACTCTCAAGGTAGTTTGAAGTAACTGATAATTTAACAAACTGACAAATATACAGAAACAGAATTTATTACTTTCGAATTCCTCAGTGCTATTAATTTATACTGAATACTTCCGCAAAGGCGGATATTGGCAACAGCATTGGATAGCTGATGGAAATCGATGAATGCTACTGTACAAAAATATCAGTCACCACCGGGAATCGAACCGCGGACCTCCCAATTGCCGGTCGGGCGCCGGACCTCCCACTAGAGACAATAGAGAACCATCTGCACAGCAGCATTCATTTTAAACTTGGCCATATCGGCTCGTATCTCACAAGCTAGTTTGAAGTTACTGATAATTTAACTAACTTACAAATATACAGAAACAGAATTTATTAATTTTGATTCCTCAAAGTGCTATTAATTTATAGTGAAGACTTCTGCAATAGCGGATATTGACAACAGCGTTGAATAGCTGATGCATATCGATGAATGAATATGGTCACTGCAGTCTAGTGGTTAAGGCGC